>CM024962.1:3679255-3819677 GCA_014282245.1 Rhododendron simsii
GTCATGCACTCCCTGCACTTCATGTCACTGCCCCTATGTTGTACCTGAAATGATAGTAGGTTTGAGCAAACACGCGCCTAATAGAGAAATCTATAGACGAGTTATAAGAAAATATAATGAGTTATGCATCTAGAGTGAGTGAACTACGATAGATATGCCAAGGTATGTATGACTATCAAAGAACAGCACGCTATGGCCAAAGGACTCTAGATATCCAATGTGCAATACCCATCAACTCATATGTCTAACTAGAACCATTAATTTTCCCACATCAATCATAATAAACCAATATCTGGTTTCTCAACAACCGTTTCACCACATTTCACGTATGATTCCACAATCTTTCTCCTTCTCATATCATTCATTACCAAAATCAGTTTCATCCGTCATCATAATCCTTTTTCCAAAAATCCTTTGTTTTCAAATAGATGTAATGTAGAGAAATACAAGACCTATATTGGTCAAGCTCCGTTGATTCGAGCTTGAATAGCCAGAGTCCATTGATTCTGTGCACGAATACCGAAAACCATTGATTTGCTCAAGAATAGCCAGAGAATTTTTAATAAAAATCCTTTTCCTTTTAAAACAAGTATATTTGATAAAAATCAACCTTTCTTTCCTTTTCTTTTTTTTTTTTTTTTTCCATTAATCACATATCACATCAATCAAGGTTTTCACATGTCTCGCTCATTTCCGGTCATCTCACCGAATGTACATAGTGATGCCCATTCATTTTCAGCCTGGTCATCTCATCATTTCGGTCGTTTTACGGAATGGTGAAACCCATAGTGTCCAGCCCGGTCATCTCACCACCAAATGGTGATACCCGTAGTGTCCAATCTCGTTATATCCCCAAGTCGATTGATCAATTACAATCCAAAGCATTCCAAACAATCAACCATATCATAACACCAACTAATAAATAAATATAGTCATTTTCCCCAAGTATATCACGATGTCGTACACAACGTTCTAACTTGTAAGTAACTCTACAACTTTCCTCCCACTAGTATCGACACTTAAACCTCAGTTGACGAACACCATTGGAAACTAATAGTTCAACGAATCAAGAGGACAAGAGGTCTTGCTAGACATGCTCACATCTACCCATAATACTCACTGCGGCACCCCTTATAGTCTACAGTACTTCTGACCAACTTTACAATACGTTTTCCATTTACAACGAAACTAAGGTGACGCTAAACGATTGTTTAAAGAGTGGAAACGTTCAGTGAATCATTGGAATGTGAACAGTCAAGTGATCAAAGAATCTTAGTGACTCAAATAACTATTTTAGGTTGTGTTACGAAAGTACTGGAAGCGAACGAGGTTCAAATAATAATAACGGAAGCGAAAGCCACACGATTAAACAATATGTCGTACGATTATTTAATATGCCATACGGCGAAACGAAAATGCCATACGGCTGTTTGAAAAGTTGATTTGCCGTACGGCTGTTTGAAAAACCTGATGAAATTTAACGATATGCCGTGAGGCCAATTGGAAAAGCCATGCGGCGGTTCGGAAGTGCCATGCGGCACTTTGTTCCTGGAATCAGAAGATTCGAACAGCAGACTTCCCAGATTCAAAATTCCAGCCACAAACAACAACATAACGCACGATCTAAGTACATAAACATCATATAAACACATAACAAGTGTAAGAAATCCCTACCTCAAGTTTAGAGAGCAAAACCCCAAGATAAATCAAGCCCTTGACTGCCAAATCTTCAAATTCAACCAAATACTCCTCCCCCAGGCAAGACCCTCGAAATTCAAGTTCAATTACGAAGATGTAAGGTAAATTGGAGATGGGTTTGTATAGATTTCAAGTGGCTTTGGTGAATTTTTGGTTGAGAGAGTGAGAGAAGAATTCGAATGAGAGAAGAAAAGAGAGAGCCGAAGAAGAGAATAGAGAGAAAATGGGGAAAGTCCGGAGCAGTTCCTGTCCAGTATTTTAAAGGTCCAGTCCGGTCCAGTTTTGGGCCGTTGTGGGCTCATTCCGGGCCCAAAACAATGATCGGAATCGTTCATTTTGTAGAGCTCGTCGAATATGTCATCCATGCCAAAAATTAGTTTGATCGAACATCAATAGGTACATGAACAAAATAGATTTGTACAAGAAAAAAATGGGCAATTATTAATTTCAACTTAATTTTGTCATTGTTTTTTTCTTGTACAAATCTGTTTCATCCATGTACCTATTGATATTTGATCAAGCTAATTTTTGGTATGTATGACATATTCGACGAGCTCTACAAAATGAACGATTCCGATCATTGTTGTGGGCCCGGAATGGGCCCACAACCGCCCAAAACTGGACCGGACTGGACCTTTAAAATACTGGACAGGAACTGCTCTCGGGAAAGTCACCCCCGGAGGAAAATAATCCCATGCTCTCACACCACACACACATGCTCCTCTCGCTTAATTACTCTTATACCCTTCCACAAATACACCACACCGTACGTTTATAAAAAAAATAAAAAATATGGGCCTCAAAATACTGGTCTTTACAGACTTGACCACCCAAGACCCTATTCTCCTAATCACATGGAGGAAATTGATTTAGGCTCAACAATCTGAGCCCAAACCAAGAGGAAAACCCGAAAAAAAACCAAACGGTTGGTAATTAAGGAAACAACCCAACCCAAAACAACAGCCCAACCATATCATATTCATTCAAATGTAGATGCCATATTCATTCAAACATATAGGTATATGTGATGGCGGTGACGACGTTAGCATTGTAACATACTTTTTTTTTTGAAAGGGGCATTTTAGCATACCTACGTTATCACATAGTATTTATTTTACTTTTTTGGGGATAAGTTTTTATTTTTTAAATTAGTATAACTTATTTATTTATTTATTTGGAGCAGTATTTTTGTTTACTGTTATTTGTTTGTTAGCAAAAGTTAATATACATTTTTAAGCAAATACTGGAGTATAAAAATGGGTGAACAACCATTTTATGATTTTTAAATAAAAATTAACTTGCACGCTGGTCATACACATACACAAAACAAAACAATCGTACCTCGCTCAACCTAAGAAATCTCTTTTTATGATCTGGCTCAACCACCATTGCTTCGGAGATGACCATGACCACCAAGGAACTACCTCCACAAAAACAATACCATCTTCTTCTCTCTATTCCATAGTTGAATCTGTTAAAGATCATCACATCTCTTGAGATTTTCTTGAGTCTTCCAGATATTTTTGGAAGCAACTAGACTTCACTAGAACATTCCGGAAACTTCTAAAACTTGCAAATTGATTCCTTGCCTGTTCTCTCACTAGAGGACTTAAATTATTGGTTAGAGAGCAACACTTAAGAAACACATTAAAGAAACAACATAAACAATTAAGCAGAGAACTGACTCATAATTGTAAGCTTACCTTAGACTTCAATTGCAAAAAGTGGTGGCCATAGAATTCTATCTCATCATTTTTGACACCATGAACTTATAAAAATTTCCAAAGAAAGGGCACAAGTACTAGCAGTCCATCCAGGCCACAGTGGCTTCTATTTCTCAGGCATGTCAACCATGCCTCTCGGATACATGCATGCCCAATCAGGCATGTCAAACACCTATATTTCCTCACAATGGGAACTTCCAAGTGTATCCAAACAAATTAAGGTGATGTGAAAAAGAAAAGACAATCGGGATTTACCCAAAAAAAAAAGACAATCGGGGATCAAAAAAAGAAAAAGAAAAGACCATCTTTTCTCTAAAATTCGGGCACAAAGGGTTGTTGTCAACAACCAAGCTAGCGCATAATGGACGAAACAGTGGTTTCGGGTCCGTTCGTAAATTGTATAACCAACGAGCAATGAAAAAGGCAGTTTTCAAGCAACATGGATTTGAATAAGTGTTATAGGCAAAATGGATGCCAATACAAAACTCAATGCTTCAATCTCTTTGAGGAAATATATCAAAAACAAAGAACAAGGGTTAAGCCTTTAGTTTGTTTAATTTTCACAAGTTTTTTTGGTTCTATACTTTGTTTAGTTTTAATTCATGTTAACTTACAAGGATATGCCTTTTCATGGTGTCTCTCAAGATTAAAAATAAAAAAACACAGAGAGTGCATTATGATTTAGTTCGTTAAGTCCTCCAAAAACTATCCTACATTTTGTTTTGGTCATAGAACATGATAAATACTTGTCCTTCGTATTGTTCACTCTTCAAGTGGTAGTTACAATAAAAAAAAATCACATTGATTGGACATCGGTAGCTATGTGAATAGAACACATTTTAGTATTTATTTTTTTATGGCTATGATTTTGAGAATAAAAACATGTTTCTTTCATATAATTGCCCGAATCCGATCATTGCAATTTCTTACAAAACATAGTTAACTTGTCAAGCTGAACAAAATGAATGGTCTGAATCAAGCTAAGTTGAAGGGAAAGTCGATGGGTGGGTTTTGAACCCCTGTTAATTACTGAGCATGTCTTGAATTTTTATTTTTTTTTGAAATGGCAAAATATTACTATTAAGGGAACTTGATAATGGGCGCATCAAGCATGTCTTGAATATTGATAGGCAAGCAAGTCCCACAAGATTCAAGAACACGATGGTTTTGGATGCCAGGCGGGTACCACACACGTGGTACCTTGTCGACTATCCCAATCATTCAAATGTGTTTTGAACGGTCCGGATTTCAGAAGGAGAAAAAGAGGAGAGAGAGTAGTCGAGTGAGGGAAGAGACAGAGAATAAATTTGGACCGTCCAAAACACGTTTGGGCGGCTGAGATCGCCAATGAACATCCAAAAATTTCTCCAAGAGCACGACAATGGAAGCCCTGGGCCCCTCTATTATTCTAATCCCCAAATTTTCCCTCCAAAGCGCGGAAGCTTAACAGAAATACAAAAGCACTCCTTTTTCTGCACATTACCAAAACACCATTCTTCTTTTCATCTTCTTCTTCTTCCCCACACTGCCATAAATACAATCCATACACCATACACCCATCTCATTCTTTTTCAAGTTTTCTCATTCCTTCAATTCAATTCTAACTGAAAAATCTTGAAAAACCCTCCAATGGTTCTTAATAACAAGAAGCGAAAAAACCCACCACCACGTCCGCTGTCCGCCGCACCGGATAACGCCAATCAAGAACAGAACAAGACCGATCAACTTTCCCTCATCAAATCCCAATGCCGGCTCGCAATCGCCGCCCTCCGCCGCAACCCTGCCAAGGCCCACAGGCTCATGGAGGACGCGTGCCGCATTCACCCAGACTGCGCCCTCGTGCACGCCGTCCGAGGCAACCTGCACGCTGTGGAAGCTTCTAGGATAGCCAGTTCCGACAGTGTCTTGAAACAGACGCACATGAGGAGTGCGGCCGAGTCGGCTCGACGGGCGGCCTCCCTGTCCCCGAACTCGATCGAGTTCCGTGCGTTCTACGCCCAGGCAATGTACAATGAGTCGAGGGATGTCGAAGGGTTCGAGGAGGCCGCGAGAGAGTGCGAACGGGCGCTGTCCATCGAGAATCCGATCGCTCCTGCTGAAGAAGTGTGGGTGCTTAAGGAGGAATCCACGGCGGAAAAGCGGATTCACGGGGTGAGGAAAAGATTGGAGTGGATTTTAGGGAAATGCAGGGAGGCTTCTTTATCGCTGAAGAAGAATCTTGGAAAAGAAATCCCACCGAAAGACGCGATCAAGGTTGTGCCGGTTGATAGGAGGCCGCGAAATGGCAACAGGAATGAAATCAAGATCAGGGTTTCTGAGGAAAGATCCGAGCCAGGTAGTTCTAGAATGAGCGAACGGAAGAGACAGGCTTTTCGGGAGGAGAGAGAGGGGGCCGCGGCGAAAATGGGCAAGTCGCGAACATATTGGGATGCGATGAGTGACGAGAGAAAGATGGGGTTGATTGGAGTTAGGATAGGTGATTTGAGGAAGTATTGCTGTTCAGTATGCAAGGATGGTTTCGCGAAAAGGGTATTTTCGGAAGGTATCGGTTATGCTGAGAAGAACAGAAGTTGGAAGTTCTGGGGGTGTTATTATTGTGATGAGAAGTTTGGAGATTTGGAACTGCGTTTGAAGCATATCGAGCGAGAGCACGAGGGGGAAATCGGGCAGAAGTTGAAGGTGAAGCCGTTTGAGTTTCCAGAAATTGATGCTGAATGGGCTGACATGCTTGTGAATGGTACATGGGAGCCAGTTGATACCCCCAGAGCCATTAAAATGATTGAAAAACAATTGAAATCCCAAAAATCGCGGAAAGGCTCAGTTGATGAAATCCGCGGAAAGGCTCAGTCGTTCGATCAAGATCCAAACAGAAGTCCGCTTTGCTGTGGCAGTGGGAGAAGAAACAATGATGAAACTTTGTTTGGCTTCGGTAATTGTAAATCTATTCCGTATTTTCTCCCTAGGGCCTGCAGAAATGACCAGAAGTGGCCGTTGTCCGATGATATTGAGCGCGCAAATATCCTACAAGAAATCCATAGACAGTTCCAAGTTCTTGTGAGATACAAGTTTCTTACGGAGTACAATCTTAGCACGGTTATAACATGTACGATGGCAGAACTGCAGAATTTTATCCCAGCATCGCAGCTTCAAAGTCAAGGCCTTGAAAAATCACCTCTCTGCATCTGTTTTTTGGAGGTGCCTCAGTTAAAGGAAATCCTTGAGCACTTACAGTGTGTGTACGAAGTTTCCGGGTCTGACTTTGGTCGATCTGATGACCGCAACAGATGTCTTATTACAGAAAGGATCTTTTTAACTGGTGACTCGCCCTGTCTCTTCGATGATCGTATATTAAGGGTGGAGGTTATGCCACACAGACATCACGATGGCGTTGAAGATGACAGTGATGGTTCTGCCTCAACTTGCAGTATTTGTGATGATGAAGTTGCTGTGCCGCCAGATATTGATGCTTTTGCGAAATGGTTGTTTGATGGTCCTCCGACATCAACTGCAGAACAATTAGCATTATGGACACTTTTACTAGATGATATGAAACATGTAGGGATGGAAGCATCAAAGGATTTCGAGCAACAATTTAATCTATTTGAAAGTCTGCGGAGCAAACAAAGCAAACTTCTAGGACAGTGCACATCATTACAAACAATTGAGAGCATCTGTGCACAAGAACTCGAGAAGAGGGAGCAAGGTGGAAAGCATGTCCCACAAAGTTATGAATCACTCTTGAAGAAATATGCAAAGGAAGACTCTATGTCTGAGTTGGATGTGGTAGTGGGAGTGGTGACAGAAGCTCAAAAAATTCATCATTTGGGAGTTGAGGAGGCTTTGAATAACACTAGTTATAGGTCGAATGTTTTGAGAAGTATTGAACTTGAGGATCAAGAAGATGCTTCTATCAGAATGGCAATCCAGAAGGAAATGGAGCAGTCAGTATCAGAGGTAGCTATGGAAAACGAAGCCTTAGACTTGATTGTTGATTTATTATTTTTGTCCGGTTGTGAAAGTGTTATACAACTTGCATATCAAATCGCAGGAAAATTAATCTAATGTCCTTCACCCGGGCCAGAAGCTTTGCAACTCGCCAATCTTGTTGCCTAACTTTAGTTAATTAGCAGAAGTCATTGGCTGATGGTTTGGAGCTCGCCAATGTTGTGAATAGTCTGGCAGTGTCAATTTTGCTTCTTTTCAGTTACTACTATTGGTTTTAGGAATTTGAACTTATGTTATAACTTTCTCCTTTTACTCCTCTGATGTTTGTTATTCAAATTCTTAGTCTTTGTCTATTCTCAAGTATAAGTACTCAGTTGTTTACTAATCTCAGGCAAGTTTGTGATGTTTCCTGCAGCTTTGCAGAATTGAAGAACCAATCAAAAGGAACGGTGGAATTATGTGGCGGCTGTTGGCAATATATAAGCATTGCAGTCGTGATTATCGGGGCATCATGTTGCCTCTTGTGCGAAACTTCATTCATGTTCGTACTGTTTCTGCTGCATAATTATCTGAACTGTTTTCCCCAACTTCCTTGTTCCAAATCTAACACTTTTGGGAATTTTGCTTTAGCAGGCAAAATTAGAGGTGTTGATTAATGAAGAAGAAAAGCACAAGTCAGATGCTTTAACAGAAGCGCTTTTATCAGAGCTTGCTCTTGATACCAAGAATACTAGCAAAGGAAACAGTGACCCAAAACTTTCAAAGAAAACTTTGAAGGCTAAGAAAAAGATTAAAGGCCTCAGAAAAGTGAAGGATCCGAAGGTTTCTAACTTTGGAGTCAAGTTGTATATTTTACCATAGAGGTTGCTTTCATAAATGTATATTTGCTTCAAGATTGTCTAATACTCTCCTCATATTGCAGGCTACTTGTGGCGAAGAGCTAAATGTGGCACAAGAGGAAACTGCCGAACAAGTGTAAGTCCTAGTTATACTCTCACCAGCAGAATACACCATAGAAGTGTATGGTAAAGAAGGCATCCATCTTTTCTATTTCCGTATGTCTTACTGAGCATGTTATGGGTTTTGACCTTTGTCTTCATCCAGTCACTTTCCTGTTGTTGCTGCAAGTGCCGATGACTTAAAGCTACAAGAACAGGAACTTAGGGAAAACTTTATCCTGGAAGATAGAAAGCTTAAAGAGAAGTTGGAGTATCAAAGAAAGGTTGAGGACGAGGCCAAGCAGATGGCTCTAGCCAAGGGAACCACGAATGAAGCTGCACCTATAAAGGTTGAGGAGTCGACTAAACCGGTGGTTGTTTGCTCACAGAGGACCAAAAGGAGAAGAAAGAAAGGTAAGCATCCTTTTGGTGGACCTAGAATATGCAGAGTCCTCTTCCCTATGGAAAAGAAACGTTTTGTTGATTGTTATGCTCAAAGAAATATGCACCACTACAAGGGCTTCATGCCTTCTTAAGTGACCCATTATATGGTTACTACACCTATTCATCTTGGTTTAATCTCTATCACTGTTTTGCTAAAAGTATGGCATATGTAAATGTACAGAGATGGATCAACATGTTATGTAGTGCATTTGAGATAAAAATAAATAAAAAATTTGAGAAATATATACAGACAAATATCCCACAAGGCTTACACAGTTTCAGCTAGCTGATGGAGATTCTGATAAAAGTTGTGTCTATTTCATTTCACCGAAGTACTCGAAAACTATGGCAAGAGCCTACGCCCTGACTTTTGGCTTGTCAACTATTTCCAGATACATTACAAACAAGTAAGAATCTTCCCTTGGCAAAGATCCCAGAATTAGAAGACAACCTTGGGGTCTTATCAACTTGCAGCACTTTGGGAACTATAAGTGGATCAGATATACTTAACCCTGGACTGAGGAATGATACTGGTGAATACACTTGCTTTGTAAATGTCATTGTACAGGTTAGTTTTCATTGAAAAGAATTCCATTTCTATGCTGCCAGAACAATAGTTTCATTTCTATGCCCTTGGTCTGTAATATGAACTTTTCTGTGAACATACAGACTTTCTGGAATTTAAGAAAGTTCAGAGAGGCGTTTACAAGTAGAGCAACACCCAAGCATCTGCATATCGGGGACCCCTGTGTTGTCTGTGCATTAAAAGAGATTTTCATTGCCCTAAGTGAGGCGTCTGCAAATAAGGAAAGAGAAGCTATTTCTCCCACTTCTTTAAGAAATGCTCTGATCAAGTTGAACCCTGATAGTAATATATTCCGTGAAGTAAGTTAACAATTTGGTTGGTTGCTATAATCGTCATATTTTGCCCTTATTCCAAAGTCAAAAATTCAGAGATTTTCTGTGTTTTTACAGCCACATATGTACGACACTTCAGAAGTTTTGGCAATCGTTTTAGATAGTCTTCATAAATCAACAGTGGGAAGCAAATGTGCTGAAGGCTCTTGGGACTGTGGCAGTGATGCTTGCATAGCACATGAACTTTTTGGAATGGACATACTTGAAAAAATAATCTGTTCCAACTGTGGTATGGAATCCAGAGAAGAGAAGCATACTTCTTTCTTCTACGGCATATGTGCGGGCTCTCTCATAACAATAAAGGCATGTTTCATCTGATTATTTATTTTGATGAAAAACCAGCAAAAAAAACTTCCTCAATTCTTGGGCTCATTTTCATTTGTTTTGCTAGTTCAGAATATGCAGCCAGAGAGCCAATTTGATGAGATTTTCAAGCTTGCAGAAAGGAATTATGTCGATTGTGAACCACAATTTGCTTGTGATCCTGAGATAGGAGGATGTGGCAAACGCAAAAGTCTTCTCAGTTACCTTAGAACGCCTCCACACGTGTTTGCAATAGGTAAAGGACTAGAAGTCTGGAAATAATTTCAGACAGCACGCAGTTCATTCCGAGTCGACTTACTAGCTTGTTCTTGTTTGGTCATTGCAGCTCTACTTTGGCCGACTGACAGTGAAAGCAGAGAAGATATATCTGCAACATTGACAGCTTTGACTACTGAGATAGATATGGCCGTCTTCCACGATGGTTTAGATTTAGGGAAAAAACATTCCCTTTTCTCAATGGTAAATGTCGTCTTTGCTTGAACATGTCCTATCTTTTGGTTGCGTTTTTCGTGAGGGAAATTGGACCTATGTTCCTTTCAGTTCTTGAAGTATGATTTGGTGGTCTTAGTTTGGTAGTTTTCCCTTCTGTTGTTGATAGTTTTCGGGTGATTTAGGCTTCAACGGTGTCCTTGAAACAAAATGCAAGTACAAGAAAGTAGACTAACTTGACAAAACGGTTCCCATCAAATGAGGGTAGGCATGGTTAGAAGTTAGAACTCTATAGCTTAATATATCATCTTTTGCTATCTATATCTTTCTTCTAGTCTCCGATCTCCATTTTATCTAATAATCTGTGACAAAAACAAATCATCTCACCGAAAATCGTTGTCTATTTTAAGGTTTGCTATTTCGGGCAACACCACATATGCTTTGCGTACAGCCATGAGCTGGAGAAGTGGATTATGTACGATGACGAGACTGTGAAGGTAACCATTCAGTTTAAGCCACATGTTTCTATTTGTATGTGTCTTCACCTTTCGTTTTCTTATTACCGTGATATCTGATCGAGCAGGAGGTTGGTTGCTGGGATGATGTAATCTCCATGTGCGAAAGAGGGCGTTTGCAACCTCAGTTTCTGTTTTTCGAAGCTGTGAAGTAGTTTTTTCTTTTGGTCATTGATTGGAACGCATAGCAAACCAGGCATTCTTGCTCTTCATCCAATTCCAGAAGATTAGGAGCCGGGTGTTGGAAGAGAAACTTCACTTCATACCAAAGCCGATAGATAGATGATAAAGTAGCACTGATTAGCTAGGGAATGAAAACTTTGGCAGCGTGGGAGGAAGACAACTTCTGTAAATCTCTTTTGTCTTTGTAGACACTCTAATTTGGCTCAACAGATATTTTGGGTCCCACCTTGGATGATCCCGATGATGACACGATTTTGTGTGCTTTGATTAGGTGTGAGAAGTCTTATGAACCATGTGGAACTCTTAAAGGATGAAGGAGTGCCTTAGAATTAGGAATTTGAGTGCCGAATGTGCTTGGAACGTGTTTTAGCCTTGGTAGCTTTGACAAACTTTGATCAAGTCTGCTTTCAACCCACTTTTCGTAAACTAAACATCTTTATTTTTATGGTTTGATTCAACCATCTTATGGTATATTCAAAACCCTCTTTATTGATAGTATATAATGGGCCTCAATTCAATTGAAATGACGGAGATGCGAAGATTTTACCATAACGATTCATTTTTTGACCCACTAAGAGTATAATCATCATATCTTCTGATGTTCACAATATTCTGGATCCAAACCACTTGGTTTAGAAAGTAGACTTCACAAGCTTTCCAATGGTCTAAAGAACACACAAATCCGAGTTCGGGAGTGTCCGGAGAGAGCCCGCGAAGTTTGGTCTTTTATGTTGTATTGGTCGAATTGGCAGCCGCGAAATCTATTTGCTGGCCGCCAGATTGATCTGCTGGCTGCGAAATCTATTTTCTACGAATTCAGAAGCTTCTGCAAGTGTTCTGGTCAGCCCGAACTCTTTCCATCCAATTATTCAACTTCTTGTACATATTAGATGTGAGAGGAGGGAGTATGAGTACGGAGTAATTACCTCTAGAGATCCAGCATCACGCACCATTCATATTGCAACTCAAAATTAATTGACAATGAGTAAAGAGGCCGCCTTCACTCATACTAGTTTACGGTAATTGATGGTGTAAACCTAACATATACGAGTAACTATTATGTTATACGCAACCAATATAATCTATACTCTTTATACATTCGACACATAGTGGAAACCAGCCGTGGATGTACTGGGTTTTGTGAAAATTTTCAGTGCTGAGCAAGTATATTCCACGTGGTGCCCGCTCGGCACTCCCGAGCCGTCCGATGCACTTTTGAATGACTCAGATTGAAACCTTTTCTCTCCTCTCACCCCTCCTCTTTCTCTCTCCTGTTTCTCTCTCCAAATCCGAGCCGTCCAAAATCGCATTGGATGGCTCGGATGTGCCGAATGGGCATCCCGTAATACCCACCCGGCACTGAAAAATTTCCCACTGGGTTTTATAACTGGGACACACGCAGAAATCTGTCCCCTTTTATGGGTAGTTTCAGAGTTCGAGATGTCTAACCTTGAAAGATTTGTTTTGTGGCTGGTCAACCATTTTTTTTTTTTTTTTTGTATTCAAGAAATAGTTCTTTGCTCGTTGTGTGTTATGGTTTGGCAAATTTCTCAACAACTAATTCCAGAAGATCATAGAATCCCGAAAACCAACCAAGTAGCCTGGTTAGCTCTACACCCTCAACTCAACTATCAAGCCATCAACAGCACTTTCCAACCATTTCTCTCTCTTGCTCCTGTACATTTACGCACATGTCTGCACGTGTATAGTCGGGGTGGTGGTGGACGGTGATGAATCTTCCCGGTTCTTCTTCTTTGTCTTTTTTTTTTTTTGCTGCTACTTGTTAGTAATACGTTATTGTTATTTATAGTTTGCCTAACGTTGTTTTGCTTTCTGTCTGCTGTGGTTGTTTTTCCAGAGCTTGTAAGCTTCAGGGGTATGCCCCCCGCGGTATTGTCTGTAGCCATGTGCTTTTGTCACTGAAATCTAATAACCCAGACAGAACAGCGCGGTTAGCAGTAAGCTAAAGACAGAACAATAACACATCATGCAAACATCAAAAAAAAAAAAACCCCAGACAGAGACAAGTCGCAAAACAGAAATTAATCCCAAAATTTTTGATAGATTTCTGAAGAAGGTACAATAATATGATTTCAGTTCTTCAGGTATTACTCTTGGATGAAAACAGTAAATGGCCTGACAAGAGGTAACGAAAGCTAGCAAAGCTTGGTTGGTGTCCACAACATTTGTACATACCGTTCATACGCAGTTCCAACGCCATGCCTAAAATACATTCGTCATCTTCAAGTAAAAACATATACTACTACATTGGTGTCGTATGCCCTGGTCATGTTGAAGTGTTAGCCTCTGGTGCAAAATCTCTAGCCACTGGTGAAACGCATATGAACGAAAGTTAACCAACTTGCACAATCCCAAAGAGAAATAAAGAAACCGAAGGCAACAATCCTTGGTTTACTTTCTGTAACAAAAATGAATTGTCAGCACATTTTGTTGGTAGATGCGAAATCCTTCTCCTTTCCTTCCAATTTGGCTTATGCAACACAATCTTAGGCAATACAATGCATTGGTAAACTAGTTGCGATTCGTTTAACTAGGCATTTCATGGTAAACGAATTGCAACAGACTATAAAGAACCACATCTTGAAAACTAGTACTCCCGTCAATAACCTTTTGTGATTCGGGCAGTGACACATAGTGAACCGATTCCATGGTTTTGACATCCTAACACACAAGATTTGTATTTGAGCATGCCAAAAAGATTTGAATTTGAGCAAAACTGGTTCCAATATCTTCAACACGTGCGATAGATAAAACCATGCCAATGCATCAAGAAAAATCAACCGAACTAACCTTTGGACGACGATGGAACCACAACTATATGCATGGTGGCGTTGTTTGGAGGAAGATCTAATCGAAGGGGATAAAGCTTTCCATTCAATCGATTGTGCGAACACACAATAACATCCTCCAGCCCTGTTTCTTCCTCCAACTTTGCAGTCAATTCCTCCAAACCATGCCCCTTAAAAAGGAAAGAAGGCTCTTCCCTGCCCTCCTCAATTTTCCCATCGTCTTCCACGACATTATAGTATATAACCCGGCCTTCAGACTTTGCCGATGTCCCCCCAACCGAATCACTTGACTGCATATAGATGTTTAATGAGGGATGACAATGTAATACAAAAAAATTGATTTATAGGTTGTTTTTAAACAGAACAATGTGGTTATTAGTGACCCTTTCATTTAAGATGAAATATTGACCATTTTTGTTCATAATTTCAAACTTCTGTCACAATGGCTTCTCTCGTCCCAAAAATTCCAAAAGTATAGTTTGCTAGAGTTTTCAGAATCCATTTTGCATCCCACCTTTCCAAGCCATTTTTTAAAATAGATTTATTATTTTCTTATCTTACTCATTTTTCACGGGAAGTGAATTTCCAGAATTTGAGAAACTATACTTAAGGTCCTTTACCAAATGCGGAAACAAGTTTCGAAAACTAACAAGTAACTCAGATCCAAAAAGCAATGCAATCAAATCTAACCTCGAGTTTCGAGGATCTCGGTGTCCTAAGATGGAACGAAGGTGAGCTTGGTTCAGACTCAGAGAGAGAATCGGATCGAACTGGCAGCGGTGATGCCAATTGAGGAGGGGGTTGCTCAGGCCGAAGCTCAACAATATCAACTTCCCACAATATCCAATCCTTATGGCGATGAGGAATATCATGCGTGATCGAATTCCTCCAAGGCGGCAATCCCCCATTTGCACGCAAATAATTGCCATAGCGGGTTTTAAGCCTTACCTGAAACCAAATGATCAACTTTTCAATGGGGTTTGTTGGAAACAGTTCAGTCAAGTTCCACAAATACTTAAAATGCAGTCCAAAGAGAAACTTAAAGCTAAAATTAAAAGCTATCAGGAACCGAAATTATCAAGCATTGTCAAATGAATTCCACATTTATGTTGATGCAACTATTGCTTTGCAAACTACTTGGAAATTTATATTGACACGACTATTGTTTTGGTAAACAAATTTCCAAAGTAACTCAAATATTGTTTAGCAACGTTTCGCTGTTTTACCATGCGCATCACCATCTTCTTTTGTCCATTTGAACCACAGGAATTTACTTATTTCACCAGCGTTTCTTTTCAGTCTCTCAAGGTCTGTTTGAATAGAAAGAGATCTATCTATTCTAATACATAAAGGGCACCATTTGTTATGGACTCCCTTTTGAAGCTGGCTTACATTTTCACTTTCCTAAATTGGATAATTTAAATCTTAATTTCCATGGACTTCATAACACCACCTAAAATAACTATATGGTTAAAAGAGTAAAATAGGATTCCTACTAACACTACCCATGCTCCTACATTTTCCCAGTTCTAACCCGAACTGTCTTCTGCCTTCTTCTGTTCTCTGATGCCGTTCTCTCTCGCTTTGCCATCTCCACGTTAACCCATCACTGGGATTATCAACCTCCAATGGCAACAAAGATTAGGTATTATCAACCCAATCAATTTCTTCGTTTACTGCTTTTTGTATGCAATAAGTCTACATACACTCCTACTGACCACTCCCCGACCACTCCTCTCTCACATATGTGTGGGCTGACTCTACAAATTAAATGTGTGGGGCCGACACCTATGTGAGAGAGGAGTGGTCGGTAGGAGTGTACGTAGCATTGCTCGTTTACATTTTGTTTAAAACGTGTCAGTGCAAAGTTGAATCATTATTTCAATGTCAAATATTATGTAATGGTGCTCCCTTTACGCTAGTTGCTATTATGAGGTTATAATTACTTACTCACTATATATGCTCCTATCATCATAGGATAGGAAGAGAAAATTTGGGAACTTTAAGAAGAAAATAAAAAGTTTCGAGTGTTTGTCACAAGAAAGTGAAGGCTGTGTAACTATGCTTAACAGGTTGTACAAGAAGAATCACTTTTTAGCATTTTCTTCTATTTTTGTGCTAATCAGACAATAAAAAAGTATCTTTATCATTTTTACACTAATCAAACGGACCTCAGAAACAGAAAAAATGAACAAAATTTCTTCCATTACCTGTAATAAAAAATAAAAAATTCTACGCAAATCAAATGGAAATTTCGTTCCTTTACCTGAAATCCATCTCTGATCGGCTCCCAATCGACCTTGGAATCAAGTTTCCTGGGCAGCGTTTGACACACCCTCCTTCCCGTAACGCCCAGAAGAAACTGCTCGTCCGTCGCCGTCAGATACTTCCCGTAACAGCTCCTGAACCTGACGACGCCGTCCACGCCGTCCACGAATTCGACGGTCCACTTGGCCCTCTGGATCGATCCCTGTCGATCCTGGCACACCGATTCTTGGTCCTCTTCTGCTAGCAGGAACTTCTCGTGGTGGCTCCTGAGCCTGACCGTTTTCGCCTTCTGGAACAGCTCCATTCCGCTCTGCAAAATCGAAGCCCGATTTTGTCAGAAATTAGATCTCAGTTAGAAAGTGGTCGAAAAGTTTGATGGGCATGTTTACCTGTATGTATTATTATGGTAGTAACGGGCGATGGAGGGGGCTGGGTTTGATGTGAATGCATGAAACGGTGATGATGGGGGAGTAACAAAAGACAGATAATTCTTCTTGGACGGCAACGGTAATTAAGAGTGATTATTTCGGTGCTCTCCGAGCATCGTCACGTAATGTTCCATAGCCTTCTTCACCACACCTTGTTTTGGAAGTCAAGAGCTCTCTGAGTATTGTCATGTGATGTTCCAGAGCCTTCTTCACCACACCTTGTATTGAAAGTCAGCTAGGCTACAAACAAATTGAATCGAACTAAGTTTGTAAGCGAACTCAAGCAGTGCTCGAGCTCGATAAAAATTCGACTAGCCGAGCTCGCCTATGTTTGATGATTGACTTCTCATACAAAAATGTGATGGTGAAGGCTTATGAAGTATCGTCATAGGAGTAATAAATTTCCGGATCATTAATGAAAAAAATGGGTTCTATAGTGCACTACAGGTATAGCGTATCTGGGTAGGTTTTATCAACGCCTTATCGTCGTGATATAAATTATTCAATTTTTATGACTAGATCATCGAGATGTGAATTTTGAAACCGTGTGAGGCGGGAGTATCCCCAGGTAACTGTTCCTGGACGGCAACGGTAATTTTAATGGGACTTCACTTAACGGTTTGACTTTTGAGAATGTCCACGTTTACTTTAACGGTTAACGCATCTTTTTATTTTTTTATTCTTTTTGTTGTGGCCATTGGAATTTTTCGGTGTCTTGTAGGTATATTCCACGTAATACCTGCTCGGCACATTCGAGCCGTCCAATACACTTTTGGACGGCTCAGATTAAAATCATCTCTCTCCATTCATCCCAACACTTTCTCTCTCCAAATCCGAGCCGTCGTCCATAAACGCAATGGACAGCTCGGATGCGCCGAGCGGGTATCACGTGGTACCCACCCGACATTGGAAAATTTTCCTAGGTATACCGTATACATGGGGACAAATATCGACAAAATTTTCCGGGGTATACCGTAAAAAAAATGAGAGCGATTTTCTCACTCTCCTTTTGATATCCACATCGTGAAGGAGTTTACGGTTTGTACGACTCTTGTATATTGATTCACAAAAGTTTATATTTCCTCTTAATCAATTGAACTCTTAAAAAGGAAATCTACACATTCGATCTGTAAAAAAGGTGGCTTATTAAACTAAACAGGTTAAACTTTGTTAAACCAAATATAAAATTCTATGGGAATAATAGTGATCGGACAAATCATATTACACCCTCGATATTGTGCATCTCATACTCTGTGGGATTATATATCACAGTCGTATTCAATCCAAGTCGTAGATATTTCAACCAAACACAGTATATGCGGTCACCATATTGTATAATTTGTATGTAGTGCAATCCGATACTCATATACGGTCAAGTAAATGGGTCCTATATGTAGATAAACATACAAGAATAGATGCATGCCAATATTTTTTTTTGCAGAAAAATATTTGCTAATTTTAAATTCATCAATTTGATTTTTTAAGAGTGATTGACGGGATTTAGTTCAAAATTGATTGAGAAAAAGATTTATAAAAAAATTAAGTTGTTTTTATAATTATACTCCTGCGATCCGAATGTTTTTTTTTTTTTTGGAAAGCCTGTGATCCGAATGTTATTTTTCAATTTTTTGATATTTGAGTCTGGTGCTGCATTTCAAATTGGCATAAAAGCTATTAAATAATCTCCTTAATTTATTTCGTAGTCATCTTATTAGAATTCATTTCAAACGACCTCAATCTCAGGATTAATATGTTTCTTAGTTACCAAAAAAACAATCTAACATTTGACTCATCAAACAAAATGCGAAGTAAAATGTAGGTGATTCCGAGGCCGCGCATGGCGGGATTTTTGGCGGTGGCACATCAGGAGATGGGGGGTTTGTTTTCTTTTCTGTTGTGGTTTGGGTGTCCCCTTTGCGGTTCTATTGTCTTGGTGTGAGTTCCCCAGATCCGGTGGGTGATGGTGGTGCTTGCTGTCGTCGCCTCGTCGGGGTTCGTTGTGTAGCTGGTAGGCGTTTGGCTTTTGATTTGCAAGGTTCTAGAGTCAAAACTTAGAAATCTAGGCCTCTTATTTGGTTATTGTATTCTCTTGCGAATGATAACCATCTTTTGATGTATTGAGCTCTTTCTATTAATGAAAGTTCCTACAATTTAGACAAAAATAAATAAATAAAAATATATGACAACATGTATTTGAATACCAAGGGTTATTTACCGAGACACCCCTCCAACGTTATCCGTTTTTCACGGTCACCCCCTCCTCCGAAATTCGCTACAGCTAGACCCCCTCCGTTATCTCTACTTTACCCGTACACCCCTTCCGTTAGAGTTCCGTCCAGTTCTGTTAATTTTTTTACTAAAATTATTTCAAAAGTAATAAAATGTTCCAATATTACCCTCAACCATGTTTCCTCTCCCTCTGCCCCCACCTTCCTCTCCATCTCTAACGCCTCTGTCGCCGCCACCCTCCTCCCCCGGAGACCACCGCTCCCTACCCCCAACTCGTCCTTCCTTGGCATTCTCATCGACCACCACACCCGCTACCTCCTCGGCGTCCTCCGCTCCCCTTCCCTCAATGCATTTCTGGTCCACCACCACGCACCACCACCCACCACCTGGAGCATAACTGGTCCACCACCACATCACCCAATGACCGGCAGTCTACACAGAGAGAACCCATTCCACTGGCAGTTTAGAGAGAGATAACCCATTTCACCCTTTCACCATTCACCTACACAACCACTTTGTCCACTGAACACCACCGTAACCCTAACCCAGTTCACCGAAATCCCTCATCAACCACACCCAATCCGCCAAATCTCCATCCTGAACTTTCGGCTACCAATCTCTGACTCTCCTTTTATTACAAATCAAAAAAGAAAAAGAAAATCAGAAATCCCAATCTAGAATTTTGGGGTTTTCCAACTGATTTGAGTCCTTTTATTAAAAAAAAATCAAGAAATCAGTGGGCTTTCAAAAAACCCACTTTCGAAACTGGGTCTTTCAAACTCAAAACGTGTAAAAAAAAATCCCAATTGTTAGTTGTAAGTTTGTGGGTCTAATAACAGAGGGTTTGTTCTCGTCAGATATAACCATAGAATGTAGATTAAGAGCATTTAAAAAACCCCTAAATCTACGGACCTTGGTTCAGAGAGAGAGAGAGAGAGAGAGAGAGAGAGAGAGAGAGAGAGAGATGTTCTCAGTTTTTGTTGTTTCAGATTTGAAAATCAAAGTAAACGTACGGGTGTTCCATTGAAGCAATTTCGCCGACAGTCCGAAGTCGACGACCCTGAACAGAACGACGATGACAGCGAGGGGGAAAACAATAACCTTTAATCGTATTTGCAGCAGTTAGGGATGGCGGATGGTCGGCGGCGACTGCGGTTTGAGGGAGATGATCGGACGGCGGCGTTGGCGGCTGCGGTTTGTAGTTGAGAGAGAGAAGAGAGAGAGAGAGAGAGGGGTCGTGAATGGGTTTGGGATTTGGGGAAAAATTTGCTGTGTAATGTGCATATATATCTAAGGGCAAAATAGTCTTTTCAGTCATTCCATCCAACGGCGTTAGGCCCCCCAAACGAAAACATTAATGAGGGGGTCTGGCCGTAGCGAAATTCGAGGGAGGGGGTGACCGTGAAAAACAGATAAAGTTGGAGGGGTGTCTAGGTAAATAACCCGAATACCAATTAAATCGCTTGATTTTACCACTACAAATGAAGTATAAACGCGTTGAATTTGTCGCATTTTGAACTAAAAATGATGTATTGTGAAATAATAATTTCTCATAAAATAGAAAATAAGTACTTAACAAATAAGATCATGCGGTATAAGGATTGGGAGTATTAGGTGGTGTTCCACTTTTTGTAAAAGTTCCTTTTTTTTAAACGAATGTAATTTCAAACTCAAATATAATGAAAATGAAAAATATTTTTTCAATTTTTTTTTGCACCGTATAAAAGATCTCATTGAGATCTATCAAACAAGATACATATTGGTAGGAAAATTATTTGTGTAAATACATGATTTTTGAGCTTAAAATTACCATTTTTTTTTCTTCTAAAAGTTCTTTTTCCGAGAAACCGGAACACCCTCTTAGTTATGAAGGGGGATAATATAGTAGGAAGTATTATGTAAGAAAAGTGAGTCCACATTGATGTGACGGAGGGATTAAATAGTATTTGGTTTGGATGAGAGATAAAATGGGGGATAAGATTGTTTTGTAGTTGAAGGGAGAGAGAGGGGGTATTATGTAATTACACCCCGAACCTCTCCATAAATAATCCCCCCTCTGGAGGTATTAGGGGCCCGTTTGGACGCGGGGAAAAAATTAGGAGTATTAGTTAATAATGGGGATAAGATAGTAGGGGGTATTAGTTAATAAGGGATAACCCACATTGATGTGATGTTTATAGATGGGGATTAAATAGTATGTTGTGTGGATGCGGTATTAGAGAATAAAGATTAAATAATACTCCCTCCGTCCGGATTTAATTGTCCCTAGTTTTATTCTAACCGGCTAAAAAACGGGTTATATCTTGAAATCCGTCATGAATTTCATATCGAATATGGATCTTGTTTGATAGATCTCGATTAGTTTTATAATACAATATATTCGAAATCATGTAAAACATTATAAATTGGAAGATATAATCGATTGAAAAATGACACGAACTCCCAAAAAGGACTATTAAATCCGGACGGAGGGAGTATTTCGTTTGGATGGAGGATTAATAGGGATTATAAGGAGGGTGGATGATATAAAAAGCTATCAAATGACCTTTTTGCCCTTGTGCAGTCCCTAAATTATTATGTATTACGTTTTATATGTAATTGCAAATTTAATTATTTTTTCACAATTTGAGCCGTAACATTTATTTCTACTAACAAATTAACTTATTTACTATTATTATTAAACAGTTTTTTTTTTAAAATTTTGATTTTTGTAAAAAAAAAATTAAGTGTTTCAAATTTCAATCCGTTTGAACCGGTGGAAAGATTTTAGTTTTCTGATCAATTTATCCTAAATGGTTATGATTAAATTTTGACTCTAAGGCTTTCGTTGATTAGCCCTAAGAAAGTCGTAGAATCAAATATCTCTTAGGGCTAATCAACGAGAGCCATAAAGTCAAAATTTAAGTATGATCATTTAAGATAAAATGATCAGAAAATTAAAATCTTTCCACCGATTCAAACGGATGGCAATTTGGAACACTTAATTTTTTACACCGTTTATATATTATAAAAAATATAGTTAAAACTTAAGTACTCCAATTTTCAATCTGTTTGAACCGGTGCGAGGAGTAGAAGTTGGTTGAATGGTGGATGGAGAAAATGGATAATGAGGGGTATTTTTGTCTACAAAATACCCCTCAAGCCCGGATTATTTTTGGGGAGCTCAAGGGGAGCCCAAAATTAATACCCGATAATCCCTAAAACTGGGGAAAACTAAAAGGGGGTAAAAAATAATGGGGGGGAAAATTGGATTGCCAAACGGGGGGAAAAAGGGTGGACCCCTCTCTTATACCCCCTCTTATTTTTCCCCTCCCTTTTTTACTCCATCCAAACAGGCTCTAGGGGATACAATATAATCCGGGACTTAGCTAATACCCCATCAATTTTACTTTCCAAACAAGGTCTTAAGATTGGGTCCACGAATATCACAATCCCCCATCACAATATCGCATCCAAACAAGCCGCTAGGTCCTTGCGGAACGGGGCCTAATCCTTCGGAGCCAAAATATTACACCCTTTCCAATTTCATTTCACCTCGAGTAAACGCCATGAATCGATGCTTCACGGTTGTGAATTTGGTAGCCTTAGGACCAAGGGTAGGCGGCGTCCTTCCTATCGGAAAGCTCATAATCAACATTGACTCGCGACAAATATTTGGCGACCGCAACAATGGCGGAGGCGTTTTTGGAGTCGCCTGACAACCTCGACGTACCACAAAACCTTTTCTTGCGTTCCGGCTCATTGCGGAACGTCGTGCGTCACCGAATTCCGCCATGGTTGAAAGCCCCCGTTCAGCTGCAGAAAGCTCCCACTTGGTGTCCGAAATCACGCCGAAAAGCCGTCCCATTTCGGCTCCCATTGGGTGGAAGAGTCGAGCTTTTTCGGAATGCTTTGGACCACTTTCTGCCCGTTCGAGCCGTGAAGAAAGTGTGTGTCTGTTGCGGTTAAGTACTTTCCGTGGCAACTTTAGAAGTGCAAATACCTCTCCGTCTCGAAGAATTGGACTGACCATATTGCATTCTTCGACGAACCGTCGCGGTCGAGGGATACGGATTCTTGGTCATCCTCCGCCACCAAATACTTATCCTTGTGGCTTAATTTTACCGTGATTGCTTTTTGGAAAAGGTCCATCTAATCGATTCTGCAATTGATAAATCGAAATTGAACAAAGACGAAATCACAAAAAGACGAAATTGAAATTTGCTTGGTGTTACCTCGATTTGAATTTAGAATTTGATCGAAGCAACGAGGGGAGAGGAGAGGGATGGGATACGAATGGCTCGTCAGGTCTATAATTCGGGCGGATGAAATGTTTAGCGTGAAGGGGAAATGCTACAATACACACCTCTTATTTGGGTGTGTATCATATGTATCCCCAAAATGTTATGAATTATAGAGAAAATGTTACGAATCGTATAAAAGTTACGATATACACCAAATTTTTTTGAATCATAATGAAAATGTTACGAATCGTACTGCTGAAAAGTTATGAATTCTAGAACAAAAGTTACGAAACATGCTAAAATGTTATGAATGAACCATAAAATAGGTGCATATAGTACACTCTTTTAAGGGGTGTATATTGTAGACTTTTCCTCTTTTTTTTTTTCCCTTGGTGAATGCAAAGTTTGCGTGTTTATCTTTTCGATTCATCCTTGAAAACTGATCTTCATTAGTGATGGAACAAAAAAAAAAAAAACAGATGGACCACTTGGGCTAAAATTTTTAAATTCACAAGTGATGGACCAACTTGGCTAAGCCCACATTTGGACAAAGCCCAACAGCCCAAAGCCCACACCTTTGTCCCCTGTTATATTTTTCTGCACTAAATTTTTTTTTGGGGGGTCATTTTTCAGGTGAAATGACAAAAAATGTACTTTTATGTGAACTTGAATTCATTAGCAAGGATAATTTGATAATTTTAAGAGAATAAAAAAGAAAAGAAAAGAATGCAATATCATTAAGGGGGAGTGAGAAAATTAATTCCCCAGAGTATCAAACCTACGAGGCCACTAATAATATTTTTATCAACGTCTTATTATCATCGTGATGTAAATTTTATCAACGTCTTATTATCATCGTTTTATGTATTTGGGTAAGTTTTATCAACGTCTTATTATCATCGTGATGTAAATTATTCAATTTTTATGACTTCTGACTGGATCGTCGAGGAAAAATTCAAATTGATTGAATATTTGTGTTTCTTTGGTTTGGTCTGACAAAATTAATTTTAAAAAATCGTATACTAATAAAACACTTTAATTGTAAGTTTTTTTTTCTTTTGTCGAGGAGTACACATCAACGGGATTAGGAGATAGTCCACAATGTTCCAAAGACTTTCCATAATCTTGAACTAGAAACAGTCTTAACAAAGCTCGAACCTGACCGGCCTCCTACAAAAGGACCAGAAAAATACTATTAGGCTATAAGGCCTTTGGCAAACACATTTGTAAGTTGAATATATCTTGATCGGGTTCGAGATGTGATTGACTGAGAAATTTTTTGGTGCCGGGTGGGTATATCACATGCATGTGGTATCTGTTCGATACATCCGAGCCGTCCAATACATTTTTGGTGGTTCGGATTGAAACCTTCTCTCCTCTCACCCCAACAGTTTTTTTTTTTCTCCAAATCCAAGCTGTTCAAAAAAATAATAACCGGGTTAGATACACCGAGTGAACACCATGTGATACTCAGCCAGCATTGAAAAATTCTTCTGATTTATGAAACGGTGTGATGGGGAGTAACCCCAGATAACTCAACAGTAATTAATGGGACTTGACTTTTGATAATGTGCACGTTTAATTTTGAAAATTGATTTTAGCACTCCAAAAATTGATGGAGGGGCTCCAAAATGACATCGTTTTGTATATCAATACAGTTCAATTTTGGAGCCCCTCCATCAATTTTTGGAATGCCAAAATCACAATCCTCAATTTTAATGCATTTTTTATTTTTTTAATTGTGGGGTATATCTTTTGCGGCCTTTTAACTAAGATCAAATTTTTATAGGAATAAGATAACTTGGTATGTAAAAAAAAAGAGAGCGATTTTCTCATTGCCCTTTTAATATCCAAACAGTGAAGGAGTTTACGGTTTGTACTCATGTATATTGATTCACGACAGTTTATATTTCAACGTAATCAAACACTTGAAAAGGCGAAATATATACACACATTCAATTTTCGGACAAATCATATTACACACTCATGATATTGTGCATCTCATATTTTGTGGGATTACATATCACTACCGTGTTCAATCCAAATCTAGATATTTCAACCAAACACCGTATATGTGGTTTGTATGTAGTGCAATACGATACTCATATACGGTCAAGTAAATGGGTCCTATACATAGATATACATACAAGAATAGATATGTGCAAATATTGTTTTTTTGCGGAAAATATTTGCTAATTTTAAATTCATCAATTTGATTTTGGGCATTTTACCTCTAGGTCTAGAAAATAGAAAGTAATTACCACCGGGTCTCCTCTAATTAACGAAACACTAAAATCCTATGAAAGTACCTAAAACCCTAAACACTGAAAGTGCCTAACTATTAGGGCATCCTATGAAAGTGCCTAAACTCCATGGTACCCTATAAAAATTTCCAAACCCCTAGGGTACTCTATGAAAGTGCCTAAACCGTTAAAACTCTATAATGGGAAAATGCACCTTAAAACCTCTATGAAAGTGCCTAAACCTAAATCCTATGGCTTTATGAAAGCGTCTAAGCCTAAATTCTAAGGTATCCTAAAACCTAAAATCCTAGGGTACTCTAAGATTTTAGGGTACCCACTAGGATACCATAAAACCCTAGCATACCCTAAAACCCTAGGGTGACACTTTCATTAATGGTAAATTATTTTTATAAAAGTGCTCCTAGTGGTAATTAAGTATTTCATCTCTTCTTAATAGGAATTAAGTGTCACTTTTCTATACTTAGAAGTAAAAATCTCTTTGATTGGGCTTTTAAGAGTGATTGACGGGATTTAGTTCAAAGTTGATTGAGAAAAAGATTTATAAAAAATTTAAGTTGTTTTTATTATTATACTCCTGTGATCTGAATGCTATTTTTCAATTTTTTGATATTTGAGTCCGGAGCTACATATTTCAAATTGGCAAAAAAGCCAAATAATCTTCTTTCTTTCGTCATCATCTTATTAGCATTCACAAGCATTGTGCCCGTTCGATGCACAAGAAAAAAAATCACATTGGTGTTTTTTTTTTCAGGCCCGTGTATCAAATGGACAGGCACAATAGTATTTGATAAAAAAATATAGTTCATTTTTTTCTATCCCATGTTTGATACATGCTAGCATTGTTCACATTCTATGCAATGAAAGAAATATGTGTGGTAGTGAATGAGTATGGGCCATTACGTGGTGGTGTTCCAAAGGCATATAATACTCCCTCTATTCCGATTTGTTTGTCTCCTTTTTGACTTTTAATTTGTGAGCGTTTGACCTCTAAAAAAAATTGTCTGTAATTTTCAATTTATAATGGTTTTAATATACAATATGGATATTATTTGATAGATTTCAATTAGTTTTATAATACAAAATCTTCAAATTCATAAAAAAATTTATAAAATGTAAGATATAAGTGTATTTTTGAAAGACACGAATTTCGACAATTGGACAACAAATTGGGATGGAGGGAGTAATTTTTTTCTCCATATTCACACCCCCTCCCCATGTCTCCTTCTCCGCCCGTTTCTTTCTTTCTCTCTCTCTCTAACAAAAACAAACAAAAATCTAGAAAATTAAGATTCAAGGTTTAAATGTTTGAAGGCAAAACACATTTGTATAAGATATTGATTGATAGATTTCAAATGACCTCAATCTAAGGATCAATTTCAAGCAACCACATTCCGTTGAACTCTCAATTGAAGGCTCATGTTGCTAACTTCGGAACTGTGAGACTGTTGCATCCCGATTCATCAAACCGAACTGTTATTGCAGGAACTTATGAATATATAGCACAAGGTTAGGGTACTGCCATTTTTTTATCAAAGCTAACAGCTATGGTTATTTTTAAAATCCATCTCTATGTTTGTGCAGAACTTGTCTATTCCATGGTTGTGACTGAAAAATGCAGTGTTTATAGCTTTAAAGTTGTGGCACTAGAAACGATAATGGGAAGGCATCCGGGAGACCTCCTATTGTCCCTGATGTCACCTCCTAGCGAAAACATGATGATAACCGATGTCCTAGATCCATGCCTTCCGCCTCCAACTAATCCAATAGTTGCGGGGAATATTGTTCTAGCTGCTACAATGGCATTCGCTACATCGTGAGCCCAGGTCTCGACCATCAATGCTACGTGTGTCTCAACAGTTTATCTTGTAGGAAGGCTCTAGTAGAACCCTTTTGTACAGTGTCACTATGGCATCTTTGGAATAGAAAAATGGACTTTGTCCACCAACCAAATGAGCAAGTGATCAATGCCTGATGTAGAACACGTGGAGGTCCAATTTCATGATCAACTAGATCGATCGAAGCCTTAGAAGCCCAAAGGTTGCTTAATTGTAAATTACCTGATTAGTCAAATTTTGGACGAGCTACGATTGGGCCCAACTTGGTGGGCTGACTTATTTTCACATTGCGGTTGTTTTTTGGCCTAATTCCTTCGTTTAAGCCTTCAATTTACGTTTTTTTGTCGTTTTATGAAAGTTTTGTTTCGTTAATAACTCCTAATCCTTAATTCTTTCTAGGTTGGTTCTTTTTGGGAAAGTCCTGTTTTTCTTTCCCGTTTTTAATTTTAGCAAAAGCCCCAAATTTCAGGACTCTTTATTTTCCGACTTTATTTTTAGGGTTTTTAGGGTTTCAGGGATATATAAGGGTTTGTAACATAATGTTATGCAACTTTTGATCAATATTATTCAGATTTTGTCTTTTTCTTTGTGGACTCGAGTTTATCATTCGTTCGATTAGTACGCAACTAATCCCTTTGTTAATTCCGCTGCGTCAGTGCCCAGGTTTGAAAAGATTCATATCCTTTTCAAGCCTTAGTTGTTATGACCAGTATGATTGTATTTTAAAAAAAGGATCAGTTTATTCCTGGTTTGTGTCAGTGAAACAAACACTGCCTTGTGGTTTATGGTGTTGTTAAAAGAGGGAATTGGGTTTCAGTGGGAGGTGGGATAAAAAATTCAGAAAGTCTACCCACACAGCAGATCTGTGCATAGATTGTGCACAGATTTTGTTGTGGAGCCTACCACGGGTTCCACACAAATCATCCGAACCGTTCATTAAATGTAAAACATTTTTTCAAGGGTTCTCGTAAAAAATAAGTTCAATCCAATAGCTATAGTTATTCGATCCAACCATATAACTTTTCATTATCCGAAAATCTGAATGAAAAGTTAGATGGTTGGATGAAGCACCTATAGGTATTGAATTGAGTTTATTTTTTACGGGGGCCCTTGAAAAAATGTTTTACATTTAATGAACGGTTCGGATGATTTGTGTGGGACCCGTGGTGGGCCCCACAAGAAAATCTGTGCACAATCTGTGCACAGATTGCTGTGTGTGTAGAACGGTTCTAAAAAATTTCCAAGTGGTGGACAAGTTTATATGAAATTGCATAAAAATGAAATGGACAAAAAGAAATTTCCCATACATGAAATGTACAAAAATATAGTCTCCATACATGGAGTCGGTTTGTGGTCGAATCTGAGTTTAAACCTAAATTACTCCTTATATGGAACTAAGTTACCTCTAGTATGTACCTAAATTGCCCCTTATTGGACCTAAATTGCCCCTTACTTGACTACTGCCAAGAACATTGTTATATAAGTAACTATCATCCTCTCCTAACCCATTCAACTGGGAAACCCCTTGTTACGGACTTAGGTTGAGTTTCTCTGAGCTTTTTGAGTTTTTTTCCTATTTTGTTGTGTTTGAATTTTTTTTTTCTAAATTTTTAGTTTTGTGTCAATTTTTTTGACCTTTTGATTCGTCTCAACGAGACGAATCAAAAAAGTAAAAAAAAAAAACTTACTTTTATCCAAATATTTTGAATAATAACCTTTTTTAAGCTCAAAAAGTCAAAAAAATTGACTTTTTGAGCTTAAAAGTGGTCATTGACCAAAATATTTGGATAAAAGTAAAAAAAAAAAATTACTTTTTCGATTCATATCGGAAAGTCCAAAAAATTGATGCAAAACGAACATGCGCGAAAAAAATTTAAATAAAGACAAAATGTTAACTTTTAGAAAAAGTTAAGTGGAACGGTGTAAGGACCCGTATTTTTTGGAAATTATTTAAAAGTTTTATAACTGTTAGAAATTTAGGAAAAATATGAAATTTCTTGAATTTATTTGATTCGGGGTTAATGTGTTAGGATTGATATTCGAGGGAGTGCAAGTGTGATTTGTGTGGGTGTTAGTATATAAGTGTAGGTGTGTGTGTAGGAGATTAAATTCTCCCATCTCTCTCTCTCTCTCTCTCTCTCTCTCTTTCCCGATCTATCTCTCTCAGCTCTCCCTCTCTCTCGGTGGTCTCTCTCTCTCTCCCTCTCCAACACTCAAAACTCCAACCATTACTCAAAACCCATGACAAATAACCTCCAATTCTTCATCCATTCGCGTTGTTGAGCTTGAAATTTCGTGGGTTTCGCTCGGAGGAGGAGATTCGGTGGATTTTGAAGTTTTCGGAGTCTAGGGCTTGCTCAAATCGCGTGGGTTTCGATCATTGACTTGAGGTAGGGATTTCTTACTCTCGTTATGAGTTTATATGATGATTATGTGCCTAAATCGTGCCTTAGTTTGTTGGATTTTGAGTTTGTGCTCGTTCTTGGTTTTCTGCAAAATCGCCCGCTGTAATGCATTGGTACCGATACCACTTTTTTGAGGTACCGGTACCTTTGGTACCGATACCTAATTTTTGAGATACCAATACCTTGACTCTGATTGCTCTCTGGATTGGTTTGGTACCGATACCTACATTTTGAGGTATTGGTACCAATGACTCAGAAAACTGTTTTTGAATTTTGTGATCATTCATCGATTGTATTGACTCCCGATCACTTCTAACACTCTCCAATCACATTCTAATCATCTCTAAACTCAATTACTCCAGTTCCAGTGATTCGTTGATTGTTCTAATCCTTTCGATACTCGTTAAAGGTAGTCTTAGTACCGTCGTAAATGGAAAATGAACCGTAAGGTTGTTTAGGTGTACCGTAGGTTATATGAGGTGTTGTGGTGGGTGTGATGGGTAGTCGTGAGTTTGGCTAGTGATTGGAAAGGTAACTTAGTAACTCGTATCCTTGTGATTTCATCTTGTTGATTACTCTAAACCCCTTGAGCTCTCGTTTTATGAGGTTCTAGTAAAAAGGCTAGTGGTTAGCGAGTCGTAAAGTCACTTATGAGTTTAGTATGCTGTGTAGGTTATGGTGATGTACTTAATAGAAATGTGTGTGCTTGTTTATTCGTTGGTGTATGTGACGGTTGATGGTTTGTATCCTAATGAGATATGAATGACTGTTTGAGGTTATGGACACAACGAAAACTTGACAATACGGGTATCACCACTCGGTGGTGAGACGACTGGAATTGACACTACGGGTATCACCATGGACATTCGGTGAGACGACCGGAACTATGCAAATGAACGGGTATCACCATGGACATTCGAAGGATGACCGAAAACGAGTGATACAAGCGAGAACCTTGGATGTTATGATATGGGATTATCGGAAAAGGAAAGAAAGTGTCGTTTATACTAAATTGGATTGTTCAAAAGGGAAAAGGATTTTTCTATTAAAACATCCTCCGGCTATTCTTGAGCGAATCAGCGGTTTCCGGTATTCGTGCACAGAATCAACGGATTCCGGCTATTCAAGCTCGAATCAATGGAGCTTGACCACTATAGGTCACGTATTTCTATACATTACATCTATTTGGTAAACAAAAGAGTTTTGATGACTGATGAGAATGAGAAAGGAGATTTGTTGATGAATCGAGGAATGTGAAAGATTATGAAATCGGAATGAATGTGGAAACACACATGATGTGATGAATCGATTGAAAAACCAAATGTTGATTATTTGTGATTGATGTGGGAACGTTAGTAGCACTGGTATGATGTGTGAGATGATAGGTGTTGCATATGGGATTGTCTAGAATCCTTGGGCCATAGTGAGTGGTTTGTTGAGAGTCATATAAACCTTGGGCATATCTGTTTACGTTCTTTCACTTTAGATGCATAACTCGTTATATTTCCTTATAACTTGTGTATAGATTTCTCGACTGGGCTAGTGTAGCTCAACCAATCATTTTCAGGTACATCGCAGGTCATTGTCATGGAATGCTTGGAGTTCATGCTGCTGTTACCGATTAAAGTTATTTTTGGAGAATACTTGTCTATCTTTGTAAACTAAACTACATGATATTGTATTTTCTATTGTGGAACTTTGTAACTTTATTGGGCAAGTTTGTGGAATTGGGGACTGAATTACCTTTTGGGTTATTAATTGTAACTCCGGTGAGGATTTTAATTATCAAATGTTATTATTATTTATGTTGAAAATCGAGGGCGTGACAAACGGGGTAAGTTGTTCCTTATATGGACTTAAGTTGCCCAAAGTAGATCCAAATTCAGTCATTCTCAGGTGCTACTTCAAAAAATATGGTGCAAGGTTGGAATAAAGGACAATTAGATCTATACAGGGGGCAACTTAGTTCTATACAATGAGCAACTTAGATCTAAATCCAGATTCGACTACAAACCGATTCCATGTGTGGGAAATTATTTTTTGTCCATTTCATGTATAGAGAATTTATTTTTGTCCGTTATATGTATGAGAAATTTTTTTTGTGTCCATTTCATATTTATGCAATTCCATAAAAACTTGTCCACCACTTAGGAATTTTTTACCCCACCTCCCATTGAAACCCAATTCCCCCTTGTTAAAATGTGGTCAATGGAGATGAGAAACAAACAATTTATGAAATTCGCTTCGAGTCACGTTACAATGTCGCTTGCCGAAAACAATATTCGCCCTTATGGAATTATGGTGTGCCGAATGACAAAACCAATAGCCTATTTATAGACTTATAGGCACTCTTATGTGAAAAATTATATCTTCAGTAAACACATATTAGGAAGGGTCATGTCTTTTTTGAAGACAAATTAATCAAGGGTAAATTTTACAAATGGTCCCTCTAGTTTGCATGAATTCTCATTTTCGTCCCTCTAGTATCAATTGTATTAATTTTAGCCCTATAATTTATATTTTGTCTCAATTTAGTCCCTTTCCCTTAGGGCGTTAATGATACAAACGGAATTGGAGGACAAAATTGTCATTTCTCCTCATAGAGGGACTAAATTGAGATTACATGCAAACTAGAGGGACTATTTCTATAATTTTATTTTTTACTTTTGTTTTTGCAAATAAATTCAAACTTTTGTTTTTGCAAATAAATTCAAAATACATCATATGTTGAAATAATCTCATATTTCTCATCTCATTTTATATTGAATAACCAAAATATGTTGAAATTTTTTAAAGCTTTTATTATATATATCACAAAAAATATGAACAAATTCGAAAAGCAACCCCTATGTTAAATGTCTTGTAATTGTGTTTAATTTAGCAATAAAACACTATTGAATAAACACAGATTTTGAACATTTTTTTTATTGGGTGAAAAAAATAAGGAGATTATAAGAACATGATACAAAGACATTAGCTAAGGGGTTGATTTGTGCATTTTCTAATATTTTTGTAATGTGTCATGAAATATAAATATAAATATAAATTTTTTCAATATAGAATGATTACCCAATAAAAAATAATTCAGTTGTTAAATACATTACTTATGGTCTTTTTTATTTTATTTGCAAAAAATGAAAGTAAAATTTTAGAAATAGTCCATCTTGTTTCCATAAAATCTCAATTTAGTCCCTCTATGAAAGAAAATGACAATTTTGCCTTTCAATTCCGCTTGTTTCATTGACGGTGTTAGAGAGAGGGACGAAATTGAGACAGAATGAAAACTATAGGGTTAAAATTGATACAATTAATATTAGAGGGACGAAAATGAGAACTCGTGCAAACTAGAGGGACCATTTGTAAAATTTTTCCATTAATAAAAAAGAATCATCTCTTTTAGAAGGCACTCTTTTATGAAAACAATTAATTAGGAAGGATCATGTCTCATGAAGTCACCCACACGTTTTATATCCATTCCTAACAATCACAACTCCTAATAAACATACCTTAAATTAATAAGTGTCATAACTATTCACATAAAATCAAATAACTGATTTGAAATGGTGTCGCAACTTTCGGAAAAAAACCCACTCTCAATTTTATTTCGAAGAAATCACCAGACATCTTCCACTTGCTAAATGTAGTCTTTGACTTGAATGATGACTTGATAAGGCACAAAGGAGAGAGAGAAACGTGAATCATAAAAAGGAGGTGAGAGAGAGAAACGTGAATCACAAAACAGTATTGCTTCGGATACAACAAGCTCCGTATAGCAGCCGTGTACAGATTCATTTTGTGTCCATTTCGGATCTTACAAAGATGATCGGAGCCGCTCATTTTGTTCAAAATAAATTGTTTAGGATCCTTGTAAAAAATCATCTCAATTCGATACCAGTAAATGTGTTTACGAATCATTCAACTTTGCTTCAGAAATTCAGGCCAAATTCTGAAGCAAAGTTGTATGATTCATAAACGCTCTTACCAATATCGGATTTAGATTATTATTTACAGGGATCTTAAACAAAATATTTTGAACAAAATGAGTGGCTCCGATCATCTTTGTGGAATCCAAGACGGGTGTAAAATGAATCTGTGCGTGGCTGCTATACAAGGGTTTCTGTACCTTAGCATTTCTGATCACTTTCCCTATTAACTTTCTGCGCACATTCGCAGTCCACACACACGACATCAAGAGAGTGCAATCATTGGTGGTACTCAAGCAGTCATTCGTGCCTACCAAGTGCGACTTGATCAAACTAATTTTTGACGACATATTCTTCTTCGCAATTGTTCTACAAGTTGTCTCGATCAAGCCATTGTTCTCTGCATCCATTCGTCAATATTTTGCTGCTACAATAACCACGCATTAAATTATGGGTAACAATACCATATCCTCATCCGTTTATTCTGTTATGCTCCTAGCAATAAGCATGGCAGGTTTATATCCAGTTCCATCATCCGCAAAATTATCATCGTCGTCGTCGATTTCATCTTCGGCAGAGGCGAAAACTTTGCTCAATAGTGGTTGGTGGGGAAACTTTTCTGCAGTAAATCCTTGCTACTTGGATGGCATCATATGCAATAGAGCAGGAAGTATCATTCGGATGGGAATTCCATACCATTATTCATACGGAGTTCGAGGGCTTGCAGACATGAATTGGTCTTCCTTGCCAAATCTTGAATATCTTGATCTCAGTCACTCTTACTTAAGTGGGGGAATTCCGGATGAAATTAGTACTCTCTCAAAGCTCACCCACCTTGACCTTTCTTTCAACTCTTTTCTTCAAGGTGTTCTACCTCCTTCCCTGGGAAACCTGACCCGATTAGTCCACCTGGACTTAATGGAGACGAATATCAAAGGTTCAATCCCTTCATCTATTGGAAATCTAAGTGCTCTTGCCTATTTGTCTCTCCGTTCCAATCAACTCAGCGGCTGCATCCCTCAAGAAATAGGGAACCTAAAGAATTTGAGGGTAATAGATATGACTTCCAACGGCCTTAATGGTTCAATCCCCTCGTCTATTGGCCATTTATCCTATCTGACCTACTTGTATCTCGATTCAAATCAACTCAGCGGTCCCATCCCTCGTGAAATAGGTAAGCTGAAGTATTTGGCTAAGTTGAATATTTCTCTTAACAACCTTGATGGTCCAATCCCATCATCTATTGGAAATTTAAGTTCTCTTACCCATTTGTCTCTCCATTCAAATCAACTCAGTAGCTCAATCCCACCAGAAATAGGCAACCTAGCAAATTTGCTGGAGATGAATTTGAGTTTCAACATCCTTAATGGTCCTATCCCGGATATTATTTCTGAATTGAAGAACCTGAAGGTTTTGCAGCTCTCTAATAATTTGCTTAGTGGGCATATACCAAGGCAGATAGGAGGACTCTGCGGTTTGGAGTATTTGAGTTTACGTAGAAATCACTTAATTGGAGCCATACCCAGCGGACTTACATATTTGCCACAACTGCAGCACTTGGATCTCTCCCACAATTATCTCTTTGGAAAAATCCCTGTTTGTCTTTGTTTATTAACAACTCTCAACTTGTCATACAACCGTCTCGAGGGTCAAATCCCAAATAGATCTCGAAATGATTGTTCTGAGGTTTGCTACCATGGCAAATATTCCTCCTATTGTTTAACCTCCAAGGTCAATAACGAAAAGAGAACAATGACGCTTACTCTTGTCGTTCCCCTCCTAAGCACGATTTTCCTTTCCTTGCTGGGGATTCTTGTGTGCTTTTGTTTCTGTAAGCGCCGAAAAATCCAAAGAGAGGCAAGAGCAATGAATCACGGGGATATTTGCTCCATATGGAATTACGATGGAAGAATTGCATATGAAGACATCATCAAAGCAACAAATGACTTCGACGTCAAATATTGCATTGGAACCGGCGGATATGGCAGCGTGTACAGAGCTCAGTTGCCAAGCGGAAAAGTAGTTGCCTTGAAGAAACTTCATTGGTTGGAAGCAGAAGACCCTGCATTCGACCATTCTTTTAGAAATGAGGTCCAAATGTTGACAAATGTACGACACAAAAACATTGTGAAGCTTTACGGATTTTGTTTGCACAATAGATGCATGTTCTTGGTGTACGAGTATATGGAAAAAGGAAGTTTATTTTGTGCATTGAGATTCGATGTTGAAGCTTGTGAAATTGGATGGACCCAAAGGATAAACATCGTTGAAGGAATGGCACATGCTTTATCCTACTTGCATCATGATTGCACCCCTCCAATTGTACATCGAGACATATCGAGCAACAACATTCTTTTGAACTCTCAACAGGAGGCTTTTGTCGCTGACTTCGGAACTGCGAGACTATTGAATCCCGATTCATCCAACCAAACCGTAATTGCTGGCACTTATGGATATATTGCACCAGGTACGAGTATCACCTTGGTTTTATCGAAGCAAAAATCTTTGGTTATTTTAAAAATCCATCTATGTGTCTGTGCAGAACTTGCTTATAGCATGGTTGTGACTGAAAAGTGCGATGTTTATAGTTTTGGAGTGGTGGCACTAGAAACCATTATGGGAAGGCATCCGGGAGACCTCATATCATCATTGATGTCACCTCTTATTGAAAACATGATGATAATTGATGTCTTAGATCCTCGCCTTCCGGTACCTACGAATCCTGTGATTGCCGGGGACATTGTTCTAGTTGCTACAATGGCATTTGCATGTTTATGTCCTGTGCCCAGGTCTCGACCAACAATGCTACGCCTGTCTCAAGAGTTTCTTTCTCACAGGAAGGCTCTAGCTTCACCCCTTCGTACAGTTTCACTACTGCAGCTTTGGAATCAGAACATGAACTATGTCCAACTTTCGAATGAAGTGATCAGTGCCCAAGTTTGAAAAGAGTCTCGATTCCTTTTGAGGCCTCGGTTGTTATGACCATTGGTCCATTACATATGTATCTCTTTTTTTTTTTTTTTGCACCATTCATGAATAGAGAAACACTCTGAGCTCGTATTTTTTATGAAGCTTAAATTAATATCATTACGGCACGTGCACGGGTAGGAATATGAGCCACCCTGGTTCAGTGAACATAATCAGAAGCACCTTTTTTTTTGGTTATATTGATCAGTCCAAGCCGAATAAAGATGAAACCATGTTGTTTCCTTTCCATTTCTCTTATTTGCAGCAAGTGCACGTTAAAGCAAATATACAAGAACTGATTTGTCATAGATGCTTCGTAAACCATGATATAACAGATCATCCTTTTGGTTTGAGAATTATTATGGAACACCCATTTCAACTATATATCTTGTTGACCGGAAACAGAATATTTTTCCTGTGTAGATAGATATAAATCCTGCTCGTTCTTTTTCGGTTGCATGTTTAAATAGTGTTTTGATTTCCTGTTTTATACATTTCCTTAGTGAAAGGATGAGATGCTTCACTTTCGTTTAATTATCGCCATTACTTGCTTAGTTGCAGCTGGTGAATCTGAATTCCACGTAATTTGTGAGGATATTGTCAGGTTTTGTGCTTTTTTTTTTTGCACTTGTGTAGTTGCCTCAATAAGAAATCTCAATATGTTGGATACTGAACTAGTTGAGCTACAGAATAAAAGTACAGATTATGGGACAATTTTCTCGTTTACTTCATTTGCTATGTATTTATCTGCTTATTGATTTTGATGTCTCATAAGAAGAATGGGGAATCCCTTGATGAAGTTTTGAGCTCTACTCATGAAACTGTATATATCACTCTTTCTATGGGTCCTCGTGCCATTTTAAAAATGGCATTCGAACCAAGTTTGCTGCCCTCAGTAGAATATTTCCTCAAATCGGACATGTAAAGGTCGAAATCTTCATCCGTGCCAAGGCGGCCAGGTTTTCCATCTGATGATTATTTGCTTATTCACGAGGATGATATCTTGTTCAGTCAAAGTGTGATATATTCTGCAACATTAATCAGATTGCTAGCTCGTGCTACATTGACTCTTCGATTTTCTCTGTTGTTGCCTTGTCCTTCAGATATGACTTGCATAAGGCAGTTGGATATGTTTCTGTACCACGGAGACACATTATTAAAAGAGAAAGACTACTAAACTTGAGAAGCCTTGGGTCATTTGATGACGATTACATTTGAAGGTACAGGGAAAATTCGTACATTTTATGAGTTCTCTCTACGATGTGAAAACGATCACCACATTGTTGTGATTTAATCAATTGTGTTTACATATATTTCTAGCCGTCGGATCATGTGAAAATACTAGATAAGGAGCAATGGTGTATTAATTTGCTATTCCGCAGCAGGGCCAATATTGAAGTGGCAATACTTTTCTGTGTTTTCTAAACTAGCTGGTGTTCTATCGTATTGGCCCTTTCCTATTCGGAAGGCCAAGGACCAAATCCACGCTAGTCGCGCTAGCACCACATGCTATGTAGTATTCATATGCCCATGTTTTGATGTATTTCTAGCCGTCGGTTCATGTGAAAGCACGAATATATGGAAATCTCATATGCCCATGTTTGTATGCCCATGTATGTTATATCTGCAGTGTCCTTTCAAGATACGGAATTCATAGCGTGCCCTCCATATTGGTTGTGAACCGGATGGTAAAGACTCGATATCATGGTTCAAAGAATCTTTCGTCCTTTGTGCAGTTCTTTAAGAGAACTACAGGTAGTGCCTTTGGATGAACTTGGCCTTTTTTTTTTGATCTTCGAATTACTTAGGCCATTGTGTACCCCATTTCTGAAGTTTGTACATCGGAAGAGAAAATGTCTGTATCCCCCATATCCACATCGAAAGATAACCGCAGGTTCTTAGCATCTAAATGAAGCTAGGTCATTTACCTTACTTCTTTTTTTCCTCCTCGTGTCAGCTTCCACTTCCCAATCACTCCATTTATGCTATCTTTGGATCTTGGTTTATTTTCTTTGTGAAATTGGATGTAGGTTTCTTAGAGGGAAAAGAAAAGGAAAGCGAAATATATGTAAAGGTTCTCATTCTTCGTTATTTAAGGAAATGATTAGGGGGAAAAGAGATATCTGTCATGAAAGTCTGATTTTCTGTCTAATCTCCTAAAAGCATTTTCATAATGCAAATATAGTCTAAATGGGTAAAAGAGAGGCAGGTTGGATGTTCATTTTTTGCTCATCATATGTTTTCCTCCTCCAAATACATTATGCTTGTACCCTATGTCTTTATTCCTGTTCAGGTCTTGACCCAATATTGGATTTGACTGAAGATCAAGGGAGCTATTCCGAAAGTGGTCTGAAATTTCTGTACCGTTGGAAAGGGAACTCTGCGAAGGAGATCTTGATGATGGAACCTTAACTAGTTTTCTCCACTCTATTCCTCTTCTTAAGGGTGTACCTATATTACTTCGCAAGGATGATATCTAATTTAATTGCTTTAAGGTTTGCTTTTGTCCCACACCTAAATATGGGAATCCTCGGAGAGTTGAGCCATCTTTTGGGGTGAGTTCTCCACGTGATTTTCAGAAGGTTTGGAGCAAGCTAAGTCAGTGTAAAACCAGAAACTTGCATAACGGAGCTAGGAGTGCTAGGATTTGGGCCTCATCCTTGGCATCTGTGTCCTTGGGAGAGACTTCTTTGGGAAGATTGGTTCCCCCTGGGGATTCCTAAAAGGAGGCGTGGTTTCGCTGAACAAATTGTCCGAACGAGGACGTACTTGATTTATTGAGGAGGGTACTTTTGTGACACGATCAGGGAGGGTTTTCACTTCTGATAGTCGTTCTTTTCTTACGTTTTTGCTTTCTTGTCCTTTCATAAATGTATCAGCAGAACTGAAGGAGTTTCCTAGGGTTATGCGGGATTCCCAAGACAGCAAAGATGTATATTCGAGAAGTGAGAACATTCATCTCGTCTTTTTATGTTGGGGTCCACCCATATTGGTGGGGTTATTTTGTATAACACCCTTAGTGTTGGGTGTTGAGTGTATTTACCCTTGGAGTCTCTTATATATAGTTGTAAACCCTATTAGGGTTGATGTGTGACATAATGTGAGGGAGAGGGTGAGGCAAGCGTGGGGGGCCGGTCTGTGGCCTCCCGGAGAGGAACCGGCGTGTGGTTCCCGGAGAGTTTTTTCATCTTTATTGTATATTGTGTGAATATATAATCAAAGGGAGTTTTTCTCTGAAATCACTGCGTGTGTTTATGTGTGTGGTGTCCCTCACGGTCCTAACATTTTATGCATATTACTAGTATTTTTGCACTCTGGGGGCGTGTCGTCTTCTAAAATAAACGAGGATTACCCTGTATAACTACCTACTGCTCAGCCCCCCTTCCATTTCATCCTTTTAGGGAAAGGAGCAATGGTGTATCAATTTGCTGTTCCGTAAAAGGGCTAATATTGAAGTGGCAATATTTTTCCGTCTTCTAGTTTGTGTTCTATCGTATTGACAAGGTAGTGTGAAAATGTGTTCAAGATGTGGAAATCTCTAGGCATTACTCGACGGATAGGAACACATAAACACGGGGGTACTTAGAACCTGGAACCAGTCACGACAAATGCGTGGAAGCTTGAGAACCCACACTTGTGCCTACAAGAACACCACACTTTACAAAAGAATAAGCATTATCATAGATTCTATAACGAGGCTTTCAATTCGTGAATTCATTACCACTGTATACTTGAGACAAGCCTTTGGAATTGAAGAAGAAAACGATCTCCGCAGTGTTGTGATTTTAATCTTTCTATTATGATTTAGAATTGAAGAAGATCAAATTCAATTCTCAAAACTTTCCAGAGTCATATAGGCGTGTTGTTGAATAATTGTGGATTGATCAGCATTGAGTGTGTTCTCTTAAGGATGTGAGGATTACTAATATTGAAAGAGAGAGAATTAAAAAATTGAAAAGTCTTGGGTCATTTGACGATGGAGGAAACTTACTGTTTTTCAGTAAAGAATAAGTGGCCAATATATGTTAAATTTTTTGTTTTTGAAACATATGACACCCATGTTTGAGACTAGAGTAATGTTTTACGTTTAGTGAATGCATAGTTATGCAGAATTCCGTGATAATGTTTACACATAATCTGTTTTTCTAGATCGATGCTTGAATATTTTTTTAGGTGACTAGATTGTTGAATTTTCAGCCAAATATGAAGTTGGATTTAACAAAAATTTTTTACACGATTAACAGAATCACTGATAGCAATTAGCAAGTCTTCACTCTCTCTCTCTCTCTCTCTCTCTCTCTCTCTCTCTCTCTCTCTCTCTCTCATCTGTGCCTTCACAAGTCATCGCTCAAGTCAATGACTACAACATTTTGGAAGTGAAGAATACTCGAAGGAAGAAAGACTGGAAAAATCATCAGTCTCTCTCTCTCTCTCATCTATGCCTTTGCAATTCCATGACTAATACATTTTGGAAGTGAAGAATACTCAGAGAGGAAGACTAAAGACTGGAAAAGTGAGATACTCTTGGGTTGCTTGACTCCTAGTGCCGGGGTCAACAAGTCGACCCAAATTTTTTTTTAAAAACCTCTCTTGAGCATTGTTCTCTGCATCCATTGCTCAATATTTTGCTGCTACAAAAACCACACATTAAATAATGGGCAACAATACCATATCCTCTTCTATTTATTCTGTTATGCTCCTAGCAATTAGCATGGCAGCTTGTGTTAGCACATTTGCAGTTCCATCATCTGCAAAATCATTATCCTCGTCATTTTCATTTTCAGCAGAGGCGGAAGCTCTGCTGAAAAGTGGTTGGTGGGCAGGCGTTGCTTTGACAAACTTTTCTTTGAAAAATCATTGCTACTTGAAAGGCATCACTTGCAATAGAGCAGGAAGTGTCATTCGGATGGAAGTTCATTTCTTTTATTCACACGGAAGGCTTTCAAACATGAGTTGGTCTTCCTTGCCAAATCTTGGATATCTTGATATCAGCGACTCTGACTTAATTGGGGGAATTCCGGGTGAAATTGGTACTCTCTCCAAGCTCACCCACCTTGACCTTTCCTACAACTTTGGACTTCAAGGTGTTCTGCCTCCGGACCTGGGAAACCTCACCCAATTAGTCCACCTCGACTTATCGGTGACTGATATCGGAGGTCCAATCCCCTCAACTATTGGTAATTTGAGTTCTCTGGCCTATTTGTCTCTTTACTCAAATCAACTCAGCGGCTCCATCCCTCCAGAAATAGGGAATCTAAAGAATTTGGTCGAGATGGATTTGAGTTCCAACAACTTTCGAGGTCCAATCCCTTCATCTATTGGCCATTTATCTAATCTGGCCCATTTGTATCTCCATTCAAGTCAACTGGACGGTCCCATCCCTTGTGAAATAGGTAAGCTACAGAAATTGGATAAGGTGGACATGAGCTATAACAACCTTCATGGCCCAATTCCTCGAGAAATAGGGAATTTGTCAGGTTTGACTTATTTGGCGTTAGATAGAAATGACTTAGTTGGAACCATTCCCAATGAACTTGCATATTTGCCTCTAAAGTACTTAAATCTCTCCCAGAATAATCTCTCTGGAACTTGCAAATTTGCTTCGAAGCTTAGGTTTGTACCAGTCGTTCTCGACTTGTCATACAATCTTCTCGACTGTCAAATCCCAAATAGATCTCCAAATGGGTGTCCAAATGAGGTTTGCCGTAAAGACTTTAATTCCTCCCATTGTTTTTCCACCGTGGCCAATAATGGAACGAAACTTGGTCTTGTCATTTCTCTCCCGATCATAGTATCCTTTGCTTTACTTGTGTTTGTTGTGTGCTTTCGTTGCCGTAAGACCCAAAAAAACGAAGGTGAATCAAAAATAACGAAACATGGGGATATTTTCTCCATATGGAATTACGATGGAAGTATTGCATATGAAGACATCATCAAAGCAACAAATGACTTTGACGTCAAATATTGCATTGGAACAGGTGGATATGGTAGCGTCTACAAAGCTCAATTGCCAAGCGGCAAAGTAGTTGCCTTGAAGAAACTTCATCGGTTGGAAGCAGAGCACCCTGCTTTTGACCATTGTTTCAGGAATGAGATCCAAATGTTGACTAATGTACGACACAGAAACATTGTGAAGCTTTACGGATTTTGCTTGCACAACAAATGCATGTTCTTGGTGTACGAGTACATGGAAAAAGGAAGCTTGTTTTGTGCTCTTAGATTCGATGTTGAAGCTTCTGAAATTGGATGGACCCAAAGGGTAAACATCATTGAAGGAATGGCACATGCTTTATCCTACTTGCATCATGATTGCACTCCGCCAATTGTTCATCGAGACATATCCAGCAACAACATTCTGTTGAATTCTCAACTTGAGGCTTTTGTTGCCGATTTCGGAACTGCGAGACTGCTGAATCCCGATTCGTCGAACCAAACTGTAATTGCTGGCACTTATGGATATATTGCACCAGGTATGGGTACTAAATATGTTTATTGAAGCAAAGTCCTGTAGTTATTTTTAAAATCGACCTTCGTGTTTGTGCAGAACTCGCCTATACCATGGTTGTGACGGAAAAGTGCGATGTTTATAGCTTTGGAGTCGTGGCACTAGAAACGATCATGGGGAGGTATCCAGGAGACCTCCTACCGTCCTTGTCACCTCCAAGCGAAAACATGATGATAACCGATGTCCTAGATTTGCGCCTTCTGCCTCCAACTAATCCGATAGTTGTGGGGGACATTGTTCTAGTTGCTACAATGGCATTTGCATGTTTAAATCCTCAGCCCAAGTTTCGACCGTCGATGCTACGCCTGTCTCAAGAGTTTCTTTCTCGTCGGAAGGCTCTGGCTACACCCCTTCGTACAGTATCATTGTGGAATCTATGGAATCGGAAAATGGACTTTGTCCACCAATCAAATGAGCAAGTGATCAGTGCCCAAGTTTGAAAAGAGAATTTTACATCCTTGTTCTGGCCTTAGTTGTTATGATTATTGTGAATTTATTTTAAGAGAAGCTATGAGAACCAAACCTTTCTTGGTTTGTGTAAGTGAACCAAACACCTTATGGTTTATGGTTCATACTTTGTTGTATGCGCGTTTTTAAATGATTGTTGATGAATCACCACAGAGTGTGTTTCCTTGAGGGCATGTGAACACGGGTCCTTGTACGGGGACCGATAGGGTACCGACCAATTATGGGATCCAATTTGGGGTCCCACACAATTGATCCCAACCGTAGATTATTTTTAAATTTTTTTTTGAGTATCCCTATAAAATTTTAGATCAACTGTATAAAATGTAAGTGCATAATCCACGTGTCAAATGTTTCTTTCAAAATTCAGGATTCTAAACTGTGAAACAAAAATTAAATATCGAGCACTTATAGTTATCTAATTGACTTGAAATTTTACATGCTTATTGAAGAAATACTCAAATAATCAACGGTTTGGATTATTTGCACGGGACCCCAAAGTGGGGCCGTGCAAATTGGTCAGTTCCCCATATAAGACTACTCTACCCATTATTGAAAGAGAGAGACTTTAAAACTTGAAAAGTCTTTGCTGGGAAGTTAAGGAACGTGAGAGAAAAGAAGAAAAAGGAAAATCAAGAAAAATCAGAGGAAAATCGTACTATGCAAAATTCTATATTTTTCTATTTTTCCTCTCCAAACCAAACAATGGGAGATATATATATATATATATATATATATATATATAAATTTTCCCTTCCTTTCTCTTGACAATTACATTAGAAGGGTAGAAGGAAAATTCGTACCATGCATGACAATTATTATTTCTTAGAAAAGAGCCAATTACTTCATGTGTGTTTACCCATTAATTTTTATAGGGAATCATGCAGAGGAAGGCCGGTTTCAAATTTATATAAAAATTATAGTAGTTTAATTTTATATAAGTTTGTCCGCCCGATATTGTTTTGAACATTCTAATACCCACCCAACCTAAGAACTTGCAAAAAGTAAAGCTATTTTTAGCGACACTTAGATTGATTGTAATTTTAATTTGCTTTTTAAAATGGATAGAGATGCACATGTCTGAATTTACAATTATATTATATATATGACCGGATTTTAGTAATTGAATAGGTTGATTAAAATATATATATATATATATATATGATAATCTTTTTAAACTTATTTCCACAAATTTTATTGGAAAATTAATTTGATATCACCTTTCATATGTTACAACACTTTTTTCAATGTTTGTCCACCCAATTTTAAAATCCTGCATCCGTCAGTAGAAATATTCGAAGTTTTACTCTCACGAACTTTGGAACACAGACAATCGATGATGGAAATTCAAAATTACAAATGTCGTAAAAGATTTGATAAGCGCCCAAGTTTGCACATGCTTGGGGGCTTAAATCTTCCAAAGGTTGACGTTTCTACGTCTTTTTGTCCACTAATTTCAAAAGTTGCACGTAAGGTTTCTGTCGAGTGTTTCAGGTCATTCCTGCTAACAAGGCAGTTTTGTATGCCAACGGATGCTCGGTGTAGACACCCCATTCTGGACTGTCCAGATTAGTCCTTTTATTTTCTTTGTTGACCCGATGATGATAAACGGTCGAGAACAGGTCAGAGTCGAGGGAAGGATTTGAGCTTTGGGCATTGGACCCTCCTCTTTCAAACCATTTCAAGCCTCTTCAAACCTCTCAAATCTCGAGCCAAACGAGCCTCAGCAGAGCCATACCTTGCTTACGCCACCTCCTCCTTGGCGTGCGCCAGGTACTTGACACGTGTCGATCATCGACCGTTGACTGAGTTTGACCTGGCGCACGGTAGGTCATAGGTGGCGTACGGAGGTTTAGGACCGGTCAAATCACCGCTTTTACAGCACGCGACCGAAGCTTTTGCGGCTCCAAAGTACAGGGAACAGTGCTCCCAATGATTATCTCCTGCTGGACCGCCCCTCACTCTCTCCTACACCTAGTCCCATGCATTTAATGCATGGGAGGCTCCTCACTCAACCCAACCAGCCTTAACCAGCCCTCAACCCAGCTGATCAGCCCTGGTTTCCAGCCCCTCTCTCCACCATAAATACCCCCCCCCCCCTTGCATTCATTTGCAAGGGGTTAACCACATTACTCTCTAAGTCCATTCCCTCTCTTCTCTCTTGTTCTTGCTCTCTTGTTGTAAGAGTGAGAGATAGAGTAGTTTCACACACCCTTCCTCTATTGATCAGTGAATAATATAGCCTCCATCTTCAACCACAAGCTCATCACCATCCTTTCTCTCTTGCACCAAAGGTATACCACCTTTGTGCTGCGTTCTGTTTTCAACTCCTGAGGGGAACCAGTAGGGTTCTGGCTAGTAACTGATACTAGTCCAGGCCCCTTTCTGGTAAAATAAATCAGTCGTAGAAGTCAATACATGGCGCACGCCAACTAATAGAAGCCGTACGCCACCTTTGGCTGTACGTGCACAGTTGGCGTGGGGATCATGTAGGGCTCATTTATTGCTCATTTTCTTTACGTCATCACCTTATAGCATGCTAAAAACCAGTCTATTGCTTTCTGTATTTTAGGTCTGTTCAAATGTAGCTTTCAATATTTACATTTTCTTTATCCTCAAGGCCTCTGGGGTATGTCTGGTCATGTTCCAGAACCCAGATGATGTAAAGCCAAACACTGGCTCACATGCAGACCTGGCGTACGACTCCCATAGGGTGGCGTACGGCATGTTTTGCTGAAGATCAGTGCCTGGCCCTTACATCCCAGTCCAATCCTGGCCTCTTGTTCCTCCCCACTCTGTTTATGGGGTCTGTCTTGCTATTTTCATGGCTACTGGCCATTCTTTATGTCTGTGCATGTGTATAACCCATATTATAAACTGCGTGGTTTGCCCTGGGTGTGCACTGGTCCCTTCCAGAGCCCAGAGGATTGAGAGTAGGTGCTGTAAGAGATTGATGTGGTAGTGTACGCCATCCTGAAGGTGGCGTGCGCAGGGTGTACTGGCGTGCCGTGGCTAGGCCATGGCGTGCCAGTATGTCGCCTGCTCACGCACCCGACGGGCAGCGTACATCATCCCGTTGAGCTTTTGGTAGCGCTTGTCCTCAATCTATGTTCTTATATTTAGTTCAATTCAAGCAAGCAAATCATCATCCATAAACATTTTGTCATACAAACTGCAACGTGTTACAGTTTTAATCCCTATTAACTGTTCCCCCGCCCTAACTGGCCAAAAATGATCAAATGAGAGAAAAATGCAAACATTTTAATGAAATGCCTGAGTAGAGACCGATCTCCGGATTGAGCGAGAGGGGTGCCATAAAACCCTTCCCCTCTCGTAATCTGGCTCCCGAACCTCAGATATCGAAGGTGACGACGGACCAGTCTACGCCTCTTCAAATCAAATCAAACCTTTTTCAAATCAAAGCAAAACGTAGCAAACGTTCTCGAGTTCGGTTCCTTGGGTGTTCTTCCGCTAAAACCCGAGTGGCGACTCTGAATTGAAGCGTTTCGCCGCGCTATTTTTCAAAAGGGCCGCCCCCCGAACAAATACTCATTTCAAACCAAAATCGGGCGATTTTTCGGGGCGTGTGCCCACAGTGGCGACTCTGCTGGGGACCATTGCATTGATCAATACTTAGGTATTAATACATAGATGAACAATTTCCAAAAAGTCTGGCAAAACAGTACGCTCCGCGCTGCTGAAGAACGGAATGGTAACGTAACAGGATCTCAGCATCCGACCAATCCGAACTGGGGCTTTTGTTATTGTTCACTTGTGTAGTTTCGTCTAAATATTGATTAATAAAAGTGGGCCAAGCTTCAAAAGGCATTTTCAAAATTTTGCATTTTTCTCTCATTTAGTCAAACTTTGGCGTTCTTCATTTGCATCGATGTTGGATAAGCCCCGTTGAGGTGTTTTGGGTAACCGGCACAGTTTACTGGAGCCCGGGGTCCTCGAATGCCCAACAACCTTGGACGATGATGAGTCGTAATACCGTTCGACCATTGCTTTGCTGCACGCATTGCAGTGGGAGGTATATCGCGGCTCTAGTCAGAGGAACCCCTTTCAGCCAAAACCAGCCTCGTCATGCGTACAAAGCACTAGAACCTTTCAACCTAAGACAGGAACCTACAGGGTAGGATTACTTGCATCTAACCCCCATAAACTGTCTATGTGTTACTGCTTTCCTTATCGCATGCCTGTACATACATACATCCCGTTTTGCGTAGGAGCATGCTAGGGCGGCTTTTAGGTCTGTCTCGAGTTCGTCTCGTGATTGTTGGGACCCTGCCATGGACCGATGAAGAGTCGTGCATCTCGATGTTGCGCGTTATCAATTTCCAAAATCCTTGGGTCAGCGAGACTTTGGGAAATCAGGACTGTTTAAGTCTATTGTCTAAACCTAGTCGAAGTCTCAAACAGAAAAATCCGGAACAAATGGAAAGCATGTCGTGATACCCACACCATCAAGGCTCCAGCACAGTGTTGCTTACGCCACTTCGGTTATGGTATCACGCCATCTGCCCCAAGTTGTTCCGACCTCCAAAGTTGAAACTTCGATAAAGGAGCAGTCAAAAGGCTTAGGTTGTCTTGACATCCTTTAGTGTCCATTGACTCAAACAAGGATACACCGTCGAAAAAGAGATCCGAGGATTCTATGGCAGCGTCCTAACAACACGAGTTGGACTCCCTCTACTGTTAGAGTCTAGGAGGACACCGACGACGTTGGCATGCTCATTTTCTTTCTTGCAATTCTTTTTTGAAATAAACTGTTGCAGGCTGTCATTTGAGCCCATCTATTTTGCTGTTTAGCTGAGCCATGGGGAGCTTCGAAATCAAGAGCCAAACCTGCTTGGGAACGTCCGTCGGGTCTGTTTGAGGGTCTGTTTGGGGAATTGTTTTTCTGCTCGTCACAACGGAAGCTCAGCTCTGCGTTCTGTCCAAGGAGGATTCGCCGCCGACCACTCCGCACGAATCCCCTCCGCCCATAACTCCGAAACCGATCAAGGCAGAAGCCCTAGACATGGCAGATATTCCTCCACCGAATCTCGCAACCCTCTTAGCCGATCTTCAGCATAACCTCGCCATCATGCAACAAAGGGCTGATCAGGCCGATACCGCCATGGCTAACCTGCAGGCTCTTATCAATGAGAGGGTCCCAGTCGCAAGGATAGAAGGCGACCGGCAAGAGCGCGAGAACCCAGCTGGGGAGGACATCCCGGCCGAACAGCCTGCTGCGAATCCCGAAATGGCTGCCCTGATCGCCAAAATGGCTAAGCTGGAAGAGTCAGTTGCCAAGTCCGAAAGAATCAGCGCCGGAGGGTTGGACATGGACCGTCTCTGCCCCTTTCCAAATGCACGGCTCCCGGAAAGGTTCAAAATGCCCGACTTTACAAAGTTCGATGGGACGGGTGATCCAAAGACGCACCTACTCGCTTACCACGGTGCAATGAAATTGCATGGGGTCGAAGAGGAGGCAATGGCTCAATTGTTTCCTCAAACTCTGGCTGGCCCAGCTTTTCAGTGGTTCTTGTCTCTCGACGTTTCCAAGCGCAAAACATGGGAAGATATTGGTGCGGCCTTCTTCGCCCAATACAGCTACAACTCCCAGCTCAAAATGACCACCCGGGAGCTAGAATCCACCAAGATGAATCCAAAAGAGTCCTTTGCGGACTTCATCAAACGTTGGAGGACCAAGGCTGCAGTCATGACCGACCGACCAAGTGAGAAGGACCAGATCCGTATTATCTCCCGTAATCTGCTGCCCGACTTTGCTAAGAATCTGGTCCTCGTCCAAGGGGCCGATTGGGATACTTTCTTTGAATCCGGCCTTGCCATCGAAGAAGCTCTCCAAACTGGGGTTCTGCCGCGCAGCGACCCTCCTTCCTCCTCCTCGGGATCCAAAGCCAAAACTCGCGCTTACTCAGGGAGCAGCGCTGCCTTGTTCGGCAATAACAGTTATGCCAACGCCACGTCTGCCGGAAACAGTAATACTCAAGACTCCAACCACATTGCCGATGTCAACCAGGTCCAGGCCCCTCCAAAACACCGAAACCGTAATCAGCCCCGGAACTTCACCAAATTTGAAGCTCCGCTCTCTCAAGTGCTAGAAAGGTTGGCCAAATCCGGTCACCTCAAACCAATGGATCCAACTCCACTGCCCCAAAATCCATCCCCAAGCCACAATCCGAATGCTTTCTGCGCCTATCACCAAATGCCCGGCCATCACACCGATTCCTACTACCGCCTCCGCCACGCAATTCAAGATTTGGTGGACAACGGCACTCTCCCGACCCCTCCTAAGCCTAACGTCATCACCAACTCCATGCCGCAGCACAACGGCCACCCTCAAATCAACCAAATCCGCCATACCTCCACTATAATCCAACCTAGCTCCACCATATTCAACCCCACTGACCATATAGCCCCAGAACATCACCCGAAACCTGTCGTGACCATCCCGGCAGAATTCAGTGTCAACATGTTGGCAGTTGGCTGGGATATGGAAGATAAGGCAAGGGAATGGGCAGAACTTGCTAACGACTGGAACGAGCAGTACTCCTTGGGATTCCCTCAGGCACCGGTTGTTGATCAGGCCCAGTTAGACCAATGGGAGGAAGAGTGGAACGCGGCAAGGGCGGATCCACTCGATGGCCTGTCGCTATTTATGCTTTTCTACCAGCCCGAGCCCACTGCGGCCGAAACCGAGGAGGAATACGTGTGGGACCCGGAGCCCGTTGCTGCACAGTTAGACGGGAATCAGGACTTCGATATGGAGAAGGGGGACGATGATCAGGGTTTGGACGAGCGGTACCTGGATAGCTACAGCCAAGGAGAAATCATCCCTGACGTGCGTCGGCAGTTAGGGGAAGCATGGCCACTATTCGACTCCATCTCCAATGCTGTGCATGCAGGCGACCCGACTGTCGACATTGTGCCTGTAGGAATGCCGCGTCCGGTAGTGCATCCTAGGGATAATTGTTCTATCATGGCATTAAATGCACCGCCCGATGACCTGTGGGATGTTGATGAGATTGTCGACCTTAACACAAACCCGCTGCCTGCTGATTTCTGGGACGTCGATAAAGTAGTCGACATTCAGGTTGGGGATAAAATCTGGACCGTCGATACTGCTTTAGTGGACGGAGGCCTTTGGGATGTACCATTCGTCACTAATCCGGGGATACCATTCGAGGAAGCTGCCGCACAGGATCCGGCCCCTTGGGAAGGACAAGTCATGAATGATCTGGAATGGGTTATGGCGTCTGACCAGGTTGCATCGATCGACAAGGGGAAGCGCAAGCTAGAGGAAGTGCCTGCTGATTTCTGGGATTTTGTGGACACGTCGCCTTGGTGGGAGGTCGCTAACGTCACTAGGAGCGGCCGAGTCTTCCAACCACCCAATCTTTCGGCTGGAAGCTCGTCCAATCCCGGTAGCGATCAAAGACCCACTGCTCCCTCTGCGCCAAAGAACGCTCCGGCCATTCCTAGCGGAGTACCTGAAGAGGATGCTATCCTGAAACAGTTGGAAAGGATTCCCGCCGCCGTCTCTGTTTGGGGTCTGATATCGTCGTCAAAGGAGTATCGAGAAAAGCTGTCTGCAGCGCTGGCTCGTCTTACTGTACCAACGGACATCACCGCGGAGGCCATGGTTGCCCTAGTCTTGCCACTGCTTTCCAAGCATTCTGTTACTTTCACTGAAAAAGATCTGCCTGTCGATGGAACTGCTCACAACCGCCCATTGCACATTACTCTCAAGTGCAGGGGACATTGGGTTCCAACCGTGTTAATTGATAACGGATCTGCGATCAACGTCTGTCCGATGAGGGTTGCTTACCGTCTGGGGCTTACAAAGGCTGACCTCACACCTTCCAATCTAGCGGTCAAGGCCTATGACAACACGCGCCGCGTAGTCGAGGGGACTCTCATGCTGAAGCTAGATGCCGAGGGCTTTGAAATGGACGTGGAATTCCATGTGGTTGACATCCCTGCCACCTTCAACCTGCTGTTAGGAAGGCCATGGCTGCATAGGGCGGACATCATGGCTGTACCGTCGACCCTCCACCAGAAGGTCATGCTGGGGCTCCCTACCGGGACTTTAACCATCTGCGAAGACTCTGGGATCCGCCCGCTCAAGGACGATGGGACGCCTGTTTTGGGGATCATGCACGGGGAGGAAGACTCAGACTTTGGAGGATTTGCTTTTGATACCTCTGGCTCAGTCCTGTCCATTGTCATGGATGACGACTTCATAATCAGTTCTACCGCCCTCGAAATCATGAGGAAGATGTCGTTCATGCCTGGCTTAGGGCTCGGGATCAACCAGCAAGGGATCGCTGAGTTCCCTGTCTTTCCCTTTACTGAAGGCCGTTTTGGCCTGGGATACACTCCCCCTACCAAAAAGGCCAAATTAGGGAAAGACACGGGAAAACCTCGGACCCTTTATGGTAACCCCGACAGCTATTTCGTCCGTGAAGGAGGAGGCATTGCTTATCTGGGGCAGGCTAAACCGTTTTGGGATCAAGTGACTAGGACTTGGCTTCCGGGTTTTGAAATCTTCGCTGCCGACACTTGGTCTGATGACGAAGAGGAAATTGCAAAGGAAGAGCTGGCTGCAAAGGAGTTCAAGAAGCAGTTGGTCGCAATCAAGGAAAGGGCTGACTGGTTGGTTGCTTTTGATCAAGGGGGTCTAGAGGAGCTGTTCTCCCAAGTGGGTTTGGTTGGCACAGAAGATGAGGCTGAAGTGCTGATGCTTGGGCCCGACTCTCCAGATCTTCTCAACGATCCAACCTCCCTCATCGTCGAAGCAAAGGGTAGTCTTAATAACTGCATTTTTACTCCCCGTCTAACATGCATTGACGATGTATTTGAATCTGACACAGAGTCTGTCGAGTCTAAGTCTAGCTCAGAGTCGGAGTTTGTGCCTCTCGGCCCTCCACGTCATAGCTTTTACTTTGAGTTCGAGTCGACTGTACTTGGCAACCCCTCCGGGTTTTATGAAATGAATGATCCTGCTTCCGATTACTTTGCTGACTTTTACATAAACTGTGTCGACCCCGACGATGAAGGAATCGACTTTGACGGGAACATCCCGGCCGAGTTGCGTTCCCTCATCGAAAGGGAAGACGAAAGGCATGCTCAGCCTCTAAAAGAAGAAGTAATTTCAATAAATCTGAAAGATGAGGATGACCCCCGTATGATACAAATCGGTTCAAACCTATCCCCGGAGCATCACGCAGGTACCATCGAGGCGCTCAAAGAATACTTCGAAGTTTTTGCCTGGTCTCACGCCGACATGCCTGGTATCGATCCCGAAATAGTACAGCACCGAATTCCGTTAATGCCAGGGGCAATTCCTGTCAAGCAGAAGCTCCGCAGAATGAGGCCGGACTGGGTTCAGAAGATCAAGGAAGAGGTCACCAAGCAAATTGACGCAGGATTCCTGAGGGTTGCTGAATACCCCCAATGGGTTGCCAACATCGTACCTGTACCCAAGAAGGATGGAAGGATCCGGGTTTGTGTCGATTTTAGGGATTTGAACAAGGCAAGCCGCAAAGATAGTTTTCCCTTGCCTCACATTGATGTGCTTGTGGACAACACAGCGGGGCATGCCTTGCTCTCCTTTGTCGATGGGTTCGCAGGATACAATCAGATCTTCATGGCCCCAGAGGATCAGGAGAAGACAACGTTCGTCACGGAATGGGGAACCTACTGTTATGTGAAAATGCCATTTGGACTAAAGAATGCCGGGTGCACTTTCCAAAGGGCCCAAACAACTCTGTTCCATGACTTCATCCACAAGACAGTCGAGGTGTACGTCGACGACATGATCGTTAAGGCAAAAGAGGAAAAGGACTATCTCCCTTCGCTCAGGCAGTTTCTCGAAAGGCTTCGGAAGTACAATGTGCGTCTCAACCCGCAGAAGTGCACATTCGGGGTTACAGCAGGCAAGATGCTGGGGTTTCTGATCACCAAAAGAGGAATCGAGGTCGACCCATCTAAGATCAAAGCAATTCTCGAAATGGAGCCCCCGCAATCCGAGAAGGGAGTGCGGAGTTTTCTGGGAAAGGTTCAGTTTATCAGCCGGTTCATCGCCAAACTGACTCCGACTTGCGAACCACTGTTCCGCCTACTCAAGAAGAATGTCCCGTTCGAGTGGACAGACAAGTGTCAGGCTGCTTTTGAGTCAATTCAGAAATATCTGCAGAACCCTCCGGTATTAATGCCGCCTACGCCTGGACAACCACTGATTTTGTACTTGTCTGTAACACCAACGGCAATGGGATGTCTGCTAGCACAGGAAGGGGAAAACAGAGTAGAAAAGGCCATCTACTATCTGAGCAAGAAAATGGTGGGAAGCGAGGAGCGATATACCCCTTTGGAGAAGACTTGCTGGGCGCTAGTTTGGGCTACCAAAAAGCTTAAACACTACATGCTAGCCTATTCGGTGAAGCTGATTTCTCGAATGGACCCCATCAAATATCTATTCGAGAAGCCAGCGCTCACCCATAAGCTAGCACGTTGGTTGCTTCTGCTGGCTGAGTTCGACCTCCAGCATGTCACGAGGAAGTCAGTAAAAGGCCACGCCGTGGCAGAATTCTTGGCAGATCACCCAGTTGAAGCGCCAGAGGATGTGAATTTCAACTTCCCAGACGAGGATGTACTGACCGTGACTGAAGAAGTATGGACGCTGTATTTCGACGGGGCTGCTAATCAGAAGGGGTTCGGAATCGAGGTGTTGCTAATCACGCCCGCCGGCGCTCATATTCCGCTCGCATTCAAACTGAATTTCGATGTTACTAACAATCAAGCCGAGTATGAGGCCTGCATCGTCGGAATGGAGGCAGCAATCGCACTAGGAGTTGAGAAGCTCGAGGTTATCGGAGATTCGAACTTGGTGGTGTCCCAAGCCAACGGAGATTGGAAGGTTCGCGAGGAAAAGCTGAAGCCTTATCACCAAGACTTGGAGGAACTGATTCCTCGCTTCAATAAGGTGACTTTCACCCATGTCCCTCGCTTGAGGAATCAGTTCGCCGATGCCTTGGCGACTTTGGCTTCAATGATCGAACTTCCGACAGGGGTCAAAATGCGGCCAATTGTGATCGAACAAAGGGACCTGCCCGCTTATGAATACATCAACGCCGTCGATGATGTCGATGATGGCCTACCCTGGTACCATGACATCTGGAATTTTGTGGAGCGCGGGGAGTTTCCCGCTGGGGCTACGAGGAAGGATCGGATCGCCTTGCAACGTTTGGCTGCTCAGTACATTATCTGCGGGGAAAAGTTGTATCGAAGGTCTCACTGTGGGATGCACAAGCTGTGTGTGAATGGTGCCGAAGCAACACGGATAATGGAGGAGATTCACGAAGGAGTCTGCGGTCCTCACATGAGCGGCGTCATGCTCGCAAGAAAAATCCTCAGGCAGGGTTATTATTGGTCTACCATGGAATCTCAATGCATTGACTATGTGCGACGCTGCTATAAGTGTCAAATCCATGCTAATCTGCAGCATGTTCCTCCAACTGAACTTTTTAGTATGACCTCGCCTTGGCCTTTCTCGGTATGGGGAATCGACGTCATTGGAATGATCAACCCCTCTGCTTCAAACGGTCACAAGTTCATATTAGTGGCTATCGACTACTTCACTAAGTGGGTCGAGGCTGAATCGTACAAGACCCTGACCACCATTCAAGTTGCACAGTTCATTCGGAAGAACATCATCTACCGGTATGGGGTCCCTCAGGCCTTTGTATCAGACAATGGAAGCCACTTCAAGGGTAGAGTTTTGGAGCTATTCGAGAAATTCGGAATTAAGATCCATCATTCAACAGCCTACCGGCCACAGACGAACGGGGCTGTCGAGGCTGCAAATAAGAACATCGAAATGATCATCAAGAAGACTGCCGAGTCTGCAAGGGATTGGCACGAACTGCTACCGTTGGCCCTCTGGGGATACCGCACGTCAATTCGCACTTCCACGGGCGCAACTCCGTACTCTTTAGTCTATGGAATGGAAGCTGTACTCCCCATCGAACTTGAGATTCCGTCTCTGAGAGTCATGGCCGAAAGTGGGCTCGAGGAAGCTGAATGGTTGAGTGGAAGATTTGTCGAGCTCATGTTGTTTGATGAGAGGAGGCTCCGAGCTCTGTATCATGTTCAAGGGTATCAGCGTCGAATCGCCCGGGCATTCAATAAGAAAGTGAAGTCGAGAGGTCTGGTCGAAGGGGATATGGTTACGAAGGAGATCCGGGCTCCAGTGTTCGATCCTCTTGGGAAATTCCGGCCAAAGCGTTCTGGGCCGTACATCATCAAGACCATCCTATCTGGGGGTGCTGCCAAGCTCATCGACCTCGACGGCAATGAATTCAGTACCTTGGTCAACCTGGATCAGCTCAAGCGCTACTATCCCTGAGAGATGCTCGTTGGATCGAAAACCACAAGGGTGGGCGATTCCAAGCAAAAGTTAGAGCAGCCTGCTAGACCGAAAACCTAAGGAGGCGGTCTAGGCAAAAATAAATAGGCAAAATCAAAAAGCTCGCTAAACTGAAAACCTGTTAAGGCGGTTCTAGGCAAAAGTTAGAGCGTAAAAGGAGAGGTAAAATACACGAGCGAACCTTTGCCTGAACTACATTCTGACCTGATTCCCTGCAAAGGGATATGTAGGCAGTCTCACAATGAGACCCGGTCATATCCTATCGAGCTGATCACCGGTCTGACATTCCAGATGTGCACCAAGGCTGAGATAGTTCCAAAACTCAAAAGGCGGGCTGGAGTTACGTTGGAGAATTCAAAAGGGGGAAACCCTTCATCTTTCAACTTTATTTTTGCAAAATTATTATTTCTGATACACAAGCTGAGCATAAAAGCCTTAAAAGAAATGAAGAATGAAAAACAGAACAAAATGCTTGAGAAGCCTAACGGCTCACAGCTTATTCTAAGTACAGCAAAGTGGTTTGGAGTCAGCCCATGTTTGTTCTTGCATGCACATCTGCTCTCAGCCACTGTCTGTAGCGATTCTTTAGCCGAGGGTTGAAATCTGGCATCTCCGCCTGGAGCATCCGCAGGCCCCAGCGCCTCTGATAACCGCCCAGCGTCTGAGCATTGAAGTTGGGAAGACGGAAGCCCCCGGTACTGATTCGGGTATTCTCCTGTGAAGCGCCCAGTTGGCGAAGGATCCGCCCAGGGATATAGAACGTGAAGCTGGTCAGCCCCGCAATGACCACCCTATCAAAGCCGTCAGAATGGAGGGTCATGTCTGCAAGGTCTAGCCACGGACACCTCCAAGCAATTTCATTAGGCTGCATTTCCAACATGAACTCGTACCAGCCCTCCACATCCAAGTCGGGATACCGCATTTCCCTCTGATGAACCCATTTTGGAAACAGGTTCCAGCCCGCTGCCGGTGGATGCAAAAGGCTCAGCTTGTCCGACAACCACAGCTGCATGAGCGATAAAACAAGTAAGTAGCCAGATAAAGCCTGAGCGAAAAGACAAGTAAGGAACTAGGAAGCAGCCTACGCCGAGTGTCGAGGTAAAACGAGAAGTGCGGAAAAAACCGAAAAAGGTGAGCTGAGTGAGTTTACCTGGAGCAAGAGTGGGCTCCCGCTGAAAACGGCCGATTGGCCTGTACTCACTAAATCCAAACCAAATTTGTACTGGTCTGTAACTCCGAAACAGCCAGGGGTGTCTGCTAGCCACAGGGAAGGGGAAAACAGAGGAAAAGGCCCATCTTACTATCTGAGCAAGAAAATGGGGGAAGTGAGGAACGATATAAAAACCCATTGGACGAAGACATGCTGGGCGCTAGTTTGGGCTACCAAAAAGCTGAGACACTACATGATAGACTATTCGGTGAAGCTGATTTCTCGGATATGGACCCCATCAAAGACTGTCGAGATAAGCCAGCGCTCACCCATAACTAGCACGTGGTTTGCTGCGCTGGCTCGGAGTTCGCTCTCCCAGCATGTCACGAGGAAGTCAGTGAAAGGCCCGCGGCCTTTGGCAGGAATTCTTGGCAGATCACCCAGGTTGACGGGCCAGAGGATGTGAATTTCAACTTCCAGACGAGGATGTACTGACCGTAACTGAAGAGGTATGGACACTGTATTTCGACGGGGCTGCTAATCAGAAAGGGTTCGGAATCGGGGTGCTGCTGATCACGCCCTCCGGTGCTCATATTCCGCTCGCATTCAAACTGAATTTCGATGTTACTAACAATCAAGCTGAGTATGAGGCCTGCATCGTCGGAATGGAGGCAGCAATTGCATTGGGAGTTGAGAAGCTCGAGGTTATCGGAGATTCGAACTTGGTGGTATCCCAAGCCAACGGAGAGTGGAAGGTTCGCGAGGAAAAGCTGAAGCCTTATCACCAAGACTTGGAGGAACTGATTCCTCGCTTCAATAAGGTGACTTTCACCCACGTCCCTCGCTTGAGGAATCAGTTCGCCGATGCCTTGGCGACCTTGGCTTCAATGATCGAACTTCCGACAGGGGTCAAAATGCGGCCAATTGTGATCGAACAAAGGGACCTGCCTGCTTATGAATACATCAACGCCATCGATGATGTCGATGATGGCCTAGCCTGGTACCAGGACATCTGGAATTTTGTGGAGCGCAGGGAGTTTCCCGCTGGGGCTACAAGGAAAGATCGAATCGCCCTGCAACGTTTGGCTGCTCAGTACATTATCTGCGGGGGAAAGTTGTATCGAAGGTCTCACTGCGGGATGCACAAGCTGTGTGTGAACGGTGCCGAAGCAACACGGATAATGGAGGAGATTCACGAAGGAGTCTGCGGTCCTCACATGAGCGGCGTCATGCTCGCAAGAAAAATCCTCAGGCAGGGTTATTATTGGTCTACCATGGAATCTCAATGCATTGACTATGTGCGACGTTGCTATAAATGTCAAATCCATGCTAACCTGCAGCATGTTCCTCCAACTGAACTTTTTGGTATGACCTCGCCTTGGCCTTTCTCAGTATGGGGAATCGACGTTATCGGGATGATCAACCCCTCTGCTTCGAACGGCCACAAGTTTATATTAGTAGCCATCGACTACTTCACCAAATGGGTCGAGGCTGAATCTTACAAGACCCTGACAACCGTTCAAGTTGCACAGTTCATTCGGAAGAACATCATCTACCGGTACGGCGTACCTCAGGCCTTTGTATCAGACAATGGAAGCCACTTCAAGGGTAGAGTTTTGGAGCTATTCGAGGAATTCGGGATCAAGATCCATCATTCAATGGCCTACCGGCCGCAGACGAACGGGGCCGTCGAGGCTGCAAATAAGAACATCGAGATGATCATCAAGAAGACTGCCGAGTCTGCAAGGGATTGGCACGAGTGTGCTACCGTTGGCCCTCTGGGGGTACCGCACTTCGATTCGTACTTCCACGGGCGCAACTCCGTTCTCTTTAGTCTACGGAATGGAAGCTGTACTCCCCATCGAGCTTGAGATTCCGTCTCTGAGAGTCATGGCTGAAAGTGGGCTCGAGGAAGCTGAATGGTTGAGTGGAAGGTTTGTCGAGCTCATGTTGTTCGATGAGAGGAGGCTCCGTGCTCTGTATCATGTTCAAGGGTATCAGCGCCGAATCGCCCGGGCATTCAATAAGAAAGTGAAGTCGAGAGGTCTGGTCGAAGGGGATATGGTTACGAAAGAGATCCGGGCTCCAGTGTTCGATCCCCGTGGGAAATTCCGACCAAAGCGTTCTGGGCCGTACATCATCAAGACCATCCTATCTGAGGGTGCTGCCAAGCTCATCGACCTCGACGGCAATGAATTTAGTACCCTGGTCAACCTGGATCAGCTCAAGCGCTACTATCCCTGAGAGATGCTCGTTGGATCGAAAACCACAAGGGTGGGCGATTCCAAGCAAAAGTTAGAGCAGCCTGCTAGACCGAAAACCTAAGGAGGCGGTTTAGGCAAAAATAAATAGGCAAAATCAAAAAGCTCGCTAGACCGAAAACCTGTTAAGGCGGTTCTAGGCAAAAGTTAGAGCGTAAAAGGAGAGGTAAAATACACGAGTGAACCCTTGCCTGAACTACGTTCTGACCTGATTCCCTGCAAAGGGATACGTAGGCAGTCTCACAATGAGACCCGGTCATATCCTATCGAGCTGATCCACGGTCTGTCATTCTGGGTTTGCACCAAGGCTGAGATGGTTCAAAAACTCAAAGGGCAGGCTGAAGTTACGTTGGAGAATCCAAAAGGGGGAAACCCTTCATCTTTCATCTTTATTTCGCAAAATTACTATTTCTAATACACAAGCTGAGCATAAAAGCCTTAAAAGAAATGAAGCATGAAAAACAGAACAAAATGCTTGAGAAGCCTAACGGCTCACAGCTTATTCTAAGTACAGCAAAGTAGTTTGGAGTCAGCCCATGTTTGTTCTTGCATGCACATCTGCTCTCAGCCACTGTCTGTAGCGATTCTTTAGCCGAGGGTTGAAATCTGGCATCTCCGCCTGGAGAATCCTCAGGCCCCAGCGTCTCTGATAACCGCCCAGCGTCTGAGCATTAAAGTTGGGAAGACGGAAGCCCCCGGTACTGATTCGGGTGTTCTCCTGTGAAGCGCCCAGTTGGCGAAGGATCCGTCCAGGGATATAGAACGTGAAGCTGGTCAGCCCCGCAATGACCACCCTGTCAAAGCCGTCAGAGTGGAGGGTCATGTCTGCAAGGTCTAGCCACGGACACCTCCAAGCAATTTCATCGGGCTGCATTTCCAGCATGAACTCGTACCAGCCCTCCACATCCAAGTCAGGATACCGCATTTCCCTCTGATGAACCCGTTTTGGGAACAGGTTCCAGCCCGCTGCCGGCGGATGCAAAAGGCTGAGCTTGTCCGACAACCACAGCTGCAAGAGTGATAAAACAAGTAAGGAGCCAGATAAAGCCTGAGCGAAAAGACAAGTAAGGAACTAGGAAGCAGCCTAAGCCGAGAGTCGAGGTAAAACGAGAATGTGCGAAAAACCAGAAAAAGGTGAGCTGAGTGAGTTTACCTGAAGCAAAAGTGGGCTCCCGCTGAAAACGGCCGATTGACCCGTACTCACTAGATCCAGACCCAGGAGTGTCTCAGCCAGGACCATGGGAATCACATTCTTCCGGTCCCCCATTTGAGCGGCCACGCTCACCAAGGAAGAGCTGACCCGCCCGTCAGCCGGAACGAACAGATAAGCCGCAAGCAGGCAGATAACCAGGGCAAAGCGCCGACGTGCTTGAGCTTCGTCGCTATTTGGGCTGTTCAAGTCAATATCCGGGCTGTACATCTCAACCAGCCGGATAATGTTCACCTGGCCACCATCCAGGATCGTGTTCGCTAGACCCCGGGAAATGCCAAGCGAGCTGGCCAACAGCTTTGGCATGCTCACTTGATAGGGAGGAACGACGAGCGTCGGGGATGCGTAAGTGCGGAGGTACGCCTGAAATTCCTCCACGGTCGGGCACATCTCATCATCACCGAAACGGAAGACATGGACGTCCGGGTCCCAGAACCTCAGGGCGGCCCACAGCAGTGCCGGGCGGATCGGCACATGTCGAAGAAAGCGAAAAGAAGAAAGCCCGTGGTATTGGAAGTTGAGCCAATCAACGCCCAAAAAGGACACTAGCCAGGGCTTGAGCAGTGTTGGGAGGGGATTATCCATGGACAAAGCAGTGTATATGCAAAGAAAAGGGGAGTAATTGGTGCTGAGAATACCCTGAAGAAAGCACCCCAGCTTTATAGGCCTTCAAAGTGACCGTTGTAGAATGCTTGGAGCATGGAACCAAATGGCTAGCCTCCAAGAGAGTATTATGCCAAGTACCCTGCCTCCCTGAACTCTCAGAAACCGTGGGGAAACCGTGTGGGGATGAAAACAAAATGGCCCCTGAAAAAGGACAGTCGGTCAGTCAAGTGGACCTGACTCACAGTAACTTGGCGTACGCCACCCCACAGCTGGCGTACACATGGTTTTTACCAACCTGGCGTACGGGCTCAAAGACCTGGCGTACGGTACGTCTGTGCACCAGAAAACCAGTTTCCAGCAGCAGCTGCCCTCGCGTGGTCGTTTTCAAATCCAAGGATTGTTTTGGCTTTTTCTTGATGCCTACAAGTTTCAAACATCATTTGGGACTGCAGCAAAGCATTGGATCCTAAAAGCCGCGTCTGTCGAAGATTTTGGACCCCGGGAGGCCCGTGTCGAACTAAAATCGAGGATACGGAGGGTCAAAATTCGTTTTGTGGGGTCTTGCCAAGTTTTGTTACACCGTACGCGTCACATAGGACTTGTGTGACTGCACGGGGGTGTCGGTTTCAGTCCGGGACCATATCGAGTTGTCTTTTGCGTCTTATGTCCATTTTTGCGACATTTTTAGCCTTTTTATGGTGTTTTCCTTATGTCGGAGCGTTTCTTCCGGTTTCAATGGTTTGTACAGGTCATTGTACATCTCTATAGTCTATTCAAAGTGTCAGTTCCTTCTGCTTTGGAGAAATGTAGAATTTGGTCTATTGATACCAATTTTCCCGTATCCTCCGCGTGTCTGGGGTATATCTCGTATCCTGGGGCTCTTCTATCCCTTTTTCTTCGAGCTAGACCCATTTTTGCACGTATGCGAGTGTCTGTGTCGATTCAGAACTATCATCAATGCATGTTAGATGTTAGGGGATGGTTGTTCGTTCCTTGAAGCACAAAATCCAATAACTAAAGGAAACAACAAACAGAAAATGCAGATATTATTTCTACCATGTGTACCAGGTCAAAGCTCTAAAAGCAAAAGGTGGGAATGTATCAAGCGGCACAACGGCCCGAGCAAACTCAAAATGTATCAAGGCACACTCGCCCAGGAGTCAAAAGGCACGCAGGCCCTATATCCAAAAACAGCAAAGTATCAAAGTATCAAAACATCAAAAGTCAAACAGCAAAATAGACTAAGGCTCAGTGATAGCCCTCAGTCGTCGAACAAGTCCTCGTCGTCCTCCTCCTCCTCGCTCTCTGCGATCTCTCGTGGGTCCATCCGGTACTTGGGGTCGTCCACGGAGTCAGAGTCGCTGCTGAGGGATGTGCTCTCCTCCTCTTCCTCTGCTTCCTCTTCTTCTCTCCTCTTCTTCTGCAAAGGTCCCTCAGCAGGCCTTTTCTCCGCGGACCTCTTCCTCAACTCTCGACGAAATGGGAGATCCTCGCTAGCAGCCGCAATGTGTACTCCTCTCTGAGTGCTCGCTGCTGGTCGGGATGAGCTCGGTGCTATCTTCTTCTGAGGCGGTGGCCTCACGCTCTTCCTCCTAGGAGCCGCCCTAGCCTGCCCCTGCATTGCATTTAGCTCGTTAACCATCTGTGTACATATTGCATATATATATTGAAATGTGAAAGCAGGACTTTGTTCTATCGAAGCTTCAAAGTTATACCTGAGGCCGCACAGTAGGAACTGGAGCTGGAGGTGGGTAGTGCAGCCGCAACTGAGCGCCGCTGGCAATTCTGTGAAATTCCTTCTCCATAGCCTTCATCAGGCGCACCGCCTCTCGCACCCATTCCATCGGGGCCTGTGTTATAACAAGTGGACAAGTCAGTTTGCAAGACAAGTGTACATATGCAAATCAGGGTAAACAAGGGAAATACAAGGGATGCTATAGTATCGTACCGGTCCTGTGATCTCCTCGGGCTCTCTCCTAGCAGGCTCGAACTGAACAGTAGCCTCCTCTCCCTGAGCATCCCGCACGGCCAGCGTCCAAGAAAGCCGAGGAAGGCCTGTCGCCCTAGCAGGCTCACTCCTCTCCCTCGAGCGGACAGTCCTGCCTTGCCCGCGCCTCTCCTCTCCAGCGGCTCTAGCCTCAGCCTCTACAGCTCCGTGCTCAACAACCCCAAGTGGTCCCGCCAAGTACTGCCTCTGATAGACAGCATAGTCACGCTCGGGCCTTAAGAAAGCACTAAGGCCTGCTGGGACGGTGAAGCGCTGCAGCTCAGCCAGCGTGTACTGGTTCGTGTGTGAAGCACGAGGCGGAAGTGGACCCGGCACCACGAACTCTGAAGCCTCAAGTGACTGCCGTGTCACTCGATCCCCCAAGTACCACTGCCACCCGAAAATCGACTCCAACAGCACGCGGCTCGCGGCCACCACCCTGCTCCGGGAAAGGTACTCCGGCTCAGCCTCTGTGGTCCTCCAAGGGTCCCACTCCACCTGCAAGCATTCAACAGTCAAGCAACAAATAGCCGATCAGCGACAGCATTGAAGCAATTCAAAGGCGACAGTAGGCAATAAAAGTTTGAGTTCTACCTGGGTGCTCGACAGCTCGTCAAGATACGCCCGAAAGGCCTGGAGGCTACCTCTTGCCGCCTTCTTCCCTCGGTACTGTGGCCCCCATATCAGAGCACGGGGGTGCATTTTCAAATTCGGGCAGGAGTTCTCCGGAGGGTACATCTTCAGCACCTCATATGCCCATAGCTGCAAGTTCAAATAATCAAAGCGTCAGTACAGCAGTTGAGTTTCAAAAAGAAAGGAAAGTACTCAGAAAAGCAAAGGATACAGTCCGTTGTTCTTACCTCCCACACCCTCCAAAGGCCGGCAATCGCCTTCTTTCGCCGAGAGAACTCTCCCATGAAGCCGTAGCACGTCCCCAGAGCAGCACCTCCCCAATCGTATCTGGCCGCCGTGCGCAAGTCAAACAAGGCCGGCAAGTAGGCCAAGTGCACTGTGGACCTCTTGTTAGGGAACAACGACGCCCCGAACAAGTACAACAAGTAGGCCCTCGCCATCTGCTCCTCCTCCTGCTCTGAGCGTGGTACCCTGTCCTTCAAGCGCCAATGGAACTGGTCGTGGGTGAATGTCTCTGAGATGCCCACGGGCACGAAGCCCAGGAACCACTGCAACGCCTCCGGGTCTCTGTGGATCCCCGTGTCAAATGGGATAGGCTCCCCTCCTACTCTCAAGCCTGTCAAAGCAGCAAAGTCCGCCGGAGTCACAGTCATCTCCCCGATCGGAAGGTGGAAAGTGTTGGAGGCATCCCACCACCTCTCCGCCAGCGCCGTGAGCAAGGCATGATCACTGAGTGTGGCCGTCTGTGTAAGGATGAACGGCCTGAACCCTGCAGCATCAACTAAGGACCTAACCCGCTCGGGCAGCCCTCTGTACAGCTCAAGGGAACTAGCAGGACCACCGTGTCCCCGTGTACCGCCTCTCGTCCTCTGCACATCATAAAAGCAAAAGAACAAGGGCCTCCGTTAGCATACATACTATAACGAGCAGTCGAATCAAAGTTCAGTTCAAAAGGGCATTCAACATCCTATGGTCAATTCAAGGTCCGTGTCTACTATGAAGTCGAAGCAGGATATTTCAGAAGCATGATATTCTATGTACGCAAGGCATTCTACTCAGTCGAATCAAAGGCATACAGTATCCAATTTCAGTCGATCCTCTTCTCAAAAGAGACAAGTATTTAGTCGAATCAAAGGCATTGGCATTCTATCAGTCGAATTCAAGTTTCGGAATATTAACAAGTCGAGGCAGCCTACAGTCGATTCAAGTTCGTTATCACACAGTTCTATCAAAGTTCTACAGTCGAGTTCAAGTATTTTCTACCCGATGTTCTATCTACCAAGTCAAGCTATCAGGCATGCATGTGTCACTATGCTATCATACATCATACACAAGTAAGCTAAGTACAGGTACAGTAATAAAGGACTACAAGAGAACCAAAAGTGGGGTTCAAAGAAATACCTGCGCCCAGTCCACCGACAAGTGCCATTCCGGGTCTCTCAGCACGAGCTCTGTGTCATACTCATCGCGTCGGGGGATGTAGCTCTCAAACCCGGACGGTATGAACAAATGTGGCTCTGGGGGAACATAGGCCCCTGCCTCAAAAGCCGGGCGGCCTGCAGCCCGCATCGCCTCAGCCCGTGCCACCGCTCGCTCGCGAGCTAGGCCACCCTCCTCCTGGGCCTGCTCGACCACCTCAGTCTCCTGCACGAAGGCATCCTCCGCAGCCTTGGCCCTCTCGGCCTCAACCCGCAAGCGCTCCTCCTCCTGAGCCTGTGCAACCTGTCTCAGCCTCTCCTCCCGGGCTGACATCACCGCTTCCACCACCGCCGGGTTCTCTCTCAACAGCCGGTCAAGCACCTCCTCCGTCACAAACTCCGCGAAGTCCCCGCGCGTAATGGGAACGTGCGCCGAGGACCCCGCCGCCGGTCTGAACTCCGCTGGCCCGCTGGGTCCCCCAATGGGAGCATCCTCCTCCTCAACCACGATATCTTTGCCCCGTGCCGGATCTCTTCTCCGTGCATCCGACCGATCGTCACCACCACCAACATCACCACCGCTGCCGCCGCCGCCGGTCCCTGCCAGAACTGGACCCGTGACGACCAGCCCCTCCACACCACTCTCGAAGTCCAAACGTCGCACGTGTGGGCCCCCTGTCTCAACGACGGGTGGCGTACGGTCGGTCGACCCTGGCGTACGCCGCCCGTCGCCGCCGTCCGACCCCACTGCATGGCCATCGTCGGCATCGCCGTCGCCTCTAACCTCAGTACCAGCAGTCGAAGGCGGTTCAGGAGCCCTCTGATCACCGATTTGAGACGCCAAGGTCTCGATTTCGCCCCTTTCTTGGTTCCCTCTTCCTCCGCTGTCACCATTGCCGCCTGCACCACCATTGCCGCCTGCATCACCGCTGCCGCCTCTGATTTCGGCCATGGGTTCTATGGGGGTGAGAGTTTTGTGCAAGGAATGAGAGTAGAGAGGAGTTTTGAGAGCTTTTGGACTTCAAAAACCGCAAGATGGCGGTTCCCAAGCGTTTCTGCAGAAGTTATACGACATGGGGCGAGCTGGGCCGGGTCTGGGCTTGGGTCTGGACCGGGCAATAAAAGATTCCTGGCGTACGCCAGGTTGTGTATACCGTACGCCACGTTTTGTTGGGCCGTGGGCCCAAACGCCACGGATCCTGTTTTTCTTCTTCAAATGAGGACCCAAATGGTCCAAAAGGCTTATTTATACCTTTGGTGGGCTCACTCCCAAGCAGAGTCCCATCCAATTTCAAATCAACGACGGTCCGTCCCTCCAACTTCAAATCAACGACGGTCCACCCGTCCAACTTCAAATCACCGACGGTCCACCCGTCCGACTTCAAATCACCGACGGTCCACCCGTCCAACTTCAAATCAACGACGGTCCACCCGTCCAACTTCAAATCAACGACGGTCCACCCGTCCGACTTCAAATCACCGACGGTCCACCCGTCCGACTTCAAATCACCGACGGTCCACCCGTCCGACTTCAAATCAGCGACGGTCCACCCGTCCCATGTCAAATCAACGACGGTCCGCCCGTCCGATTTCAAATCAACGACGGTCCGCCCGTCCGATTTCAAATCAACGACGGTCCACCCGTCCAATTTCAAATCAACGACGGTCCACCCGTCCGATTTCAAATCAACGACGGTCCACCCGTCCGATTTCAAATCAACGACGGTCCCCCCGTCCCATGTCAAATCAACGACGGTCCACCCGTCCGATTTCAAATCAACGACGGTCCACCCGTCCAATTTCAAATCAACGACGGTCCACCCGTCCAATTTTTGCCCGCTGCGAGCAGCAGTCTTTCTCAAATGATCTGTCTGGCTGAACTCGCCGATCAGGTTTTTTTAAAATTCGTGTCTTCTTTATCTTGCTCAGGATAGTCGAGAGTAGGGTGTCTAGACAACCTTTAACGTTACTTGTCTCCACTCAAACAAATGGTGCTCCAAGTGCCGTCAAAGGGGGGCTTCTGTAGACACCCCATTCTGGACTGTCCAGATTAGTCCTTTTATTTCCTTTGTTGACCCAATGATGATAAAACGGTCGAGAACAGTTCAGAGTCGATGGAAGGATGTGAGCTTTGGGTGTTGGACCCTCCTTTTTCAAGCCATTTCAAGCCCACCTTCAAAGCCCACTTCAAACCCTTCAAATCTCGAGCCCAATGGGCCTCAACAAAGCCAAACCTTGCTTACGCCACCTTCTCATTGGCGTGCGCCAGGTACTTGACACGTGTCGATCATCGACCGTTGACTGAGTTTGACTTGGCGCACGGTAGGTCATAGGTGGCGTACGGATGGTATTGACCGGTCAAATCACCGCTTTTACAGCACGCGACCGAAGCTTTTACGGCTCCAGAGTACAGGGAACAGTACTCCCAATGATTATCTGCTGCTGGGCCGTCCCTCACCCTCTCCTACACCTAGTCCCATGCATTTAATGCATGGGTGGCTACTCACTCAACCCAACCAGCCCTAACCAGCCCTCAACCCAGCTGATCAACCCCTGGTTTCAGTCCCTCTCTCCACCATAAATACCCCCCCTTGCATTCATTTGCAAGGGGTTAACCACATTACTCTCTAAAGTCCATTCCATCTCTTCTCTCTTGTTCTTGCTCTCTTGTTAAAAGAGTGAGAGACAGAGCAGTTTCACACCCCCTTTCTCTACTGATTAGTGATAACACAGCCTCCATCTTCAACCACAAGCTCATCACCATCCTTTCTCTCTTGCACCAAAGGTATACCACCTTTGTGTCGCATTCTGTTTTCAGCTCCTGAGGGGAACCAGAAGGGTTCTGGCTAGTAACTGATACTAGTCCAGGCCCCTTTCTGGTAAAATAAATCAGTCGTGAGAATCAATACATGGCGCACGCCAGCTCACCTTAGCCGTACGCCACCCCTGGTTGTACGTGCACAGCTGGTGTGGGGATCATGTAGGGCTCATTTATTGTTCATTTCTTTTATGTCATCACCTCATAGCATGCTAAAAACCAGTCTACTGCTTTCTGTATTTTAGAACTGTTCAAATGTAGCTTTCAATACTTGTACTTTCTTTGTTCTCAAGGCCTCTGGGGCATGTCTGGTCATGTTCCAGAACCCAGATGATGTAAAGCCAAACACTGGTTCACATACAAAGCTGGCGTACGGTTCCCACAAGGTGGCGTACGGCTTGTTGTGTGAGGACCAGCGCCTGGCCCTTACATCCTAGTCTCAATCCTGGCCTCTTGTTTCTCCCCACTCTGTTTATGGGGTCTGTCTTGCTATTTCTCTGGCTACTGACCATCCCTTATATCTGTACATGTGAATAGTCCATATCATAGACTGCGTGGTTTGCCCTGGGTGTGCACTGGTCCTTTCCAGAGCCCAGAGGACTGAGAGTAGGAGCTGTAAGAAACTGATGTGTTAGTGTACGCCAGCCTGAAGGTGGCGTGCGCAGGGTGTGCTGGCGTGTTGTGGCTTGGCCATGGCGTGCCAGCATGTCGCCTGCTCAGGCACCCGACAGGCAGCGTACATCATCCCGTTAAGCTTCTGACAGCGCTTGTTCTCAATCTATGTTCTTACATTCAATTCAATTCAAGCAAGCAAATCATCATCCATAAACATTTTGTCATATAAACCGCAACTTGTTACAGCTTTAATCCCTATTAACTATTCCCCCGCCCTAATTGGCTAAAATTGGTTGAATGAGAGAAAAATGCAAATGTTTTGATAAAATGCCTGAGTAGAGACCGATCTCCGGATTGGGCGAGAGGGGTGCCATAAAACCCTTCCCCTCTCGTAACCTGGCTCCCGAACCTCAGATATCAAAGGTGACGACGGACCAGTCTACCCCTTTTCAAATCAAATCAAACATTTTTCAAATCAAAGTAAAACGTAGCAAACGTTCTCGAGTTCGGTTCCTTGGGTGTTCATCCGCTAAAACCCGAGTGGCGACTCTGAATCGAAGCGTTTCGCCGCGCTATTTTCCAAATGGGCCGCCCCCCGAACAATATCTATTCCAAACCAAAATCGGGCGATTTTTTCGGGGCGTGTGTCCACAAGTGGTAAATATCAAGTGGGTTAAATTGTCGCAGAGGAGGTTAATAATTTCCCTGGAAATACAGACAAGACCCGTCCCAACCGTCCCATAGGACAACACACGTTATACACGTGATAAAGAACGGTATCGTTTTGTTGTGTGTAAAGATAATGATCGAAGTCGGTGTTTCCTGTACTTGGATCTAGAGATGTCGAATAGGCACATTGGTAAGTTATGTGCGCACTTTTGAATCATGAGAGAATATTTGCACATGACGATAATTACAGGAGTCAAAGTGGACTTTTGCTCTTTATAATACAATGAATGTAATTATAAATAAGAAATGTATCACTGTAATTTGATTACATCCAAACTATGTTAGCTCGGGTCAAAAAACAAAAAAAAATTAGGTTAGCACCTACTCAACTATTAATTATATGTATTCCTCATGTTGACTTTGGGGGGCCATGGTGTGGCTCCACTCCACTACTCTCATCTCTATACGATCAGCACACCAAAGGAGACTTTGTGTGGACATCCAAACCAATTCAGTGTTTTCAGCTAGCCATGGAGTGTCTGGCGTGAGAAGAAATGGGGTGCTCCTTGGGTCATTCCACTTTTAGAAAGAGTGGCTTTTTTTTGTCCAAAAAAAAAAGTTGGTTCCAGATCTGGAGCCTTCTCTTTTTTTTTAAAAATGTTCGGCCATAACAACGTAGTTTTGGTCAAAGGTCCCCACGGTCTCCAAGTGAAATAGCAAATACTGTCCTTGTCCCATTTTTCTCTCCTGCGGCTTAGGGCCACAACAGAAGCAAATCAGCCGCAACAGCAGCCCTCCCTCTCCCCTTTCCAGATCTCTGAACCTCTGAACCTTCCTTTTTTTTTTTAATAATGTGGAGTCGCCGGCGAACAATGAGTACGGCGGGGTTCGGGTGCCGATGAGTGAGGTTCAGGCGGGGTATTTTGGGGTTTCGAGACGTGGGTTGGCGATCGATTTGAACGAGCCGCCGCCATTGTCGCTGTGATGATGGAATCACTCTGGGCGTCGTCGTTTCCCTTCGGAATGTAGTCTGTTTTTCCAATGGTTTTCTCGTTTTTGTTTAGCCATTGAGAGAGAGAGAGAGAGAGAGAGAGAGAGAGAAGAAATGGTCAGGAAGGAGAATTTAGGAAACTGAAAGGATTAGCTTTGTCTGAATATATGCTTCTTTATGTCACTGATGAAGATTGAAGAGAGAGAAAGACGGTCTTTTCTGATCTGTGCGTGAAAGAAGGGGAAAGGAGAAAGCCAGGTGTGAGAAATTGGAATAAGTACAAGGGGCAATATGGTCATTTTGACAATAATCATTTTAAAAAAGAAGTTGTTTTGAAGGGAAGGTGGAACGGACCTTCTGTTTTGTACTGTTCACGACACAAAAAAGAACTTTTGCAAACATAATGCAATCTGGAACGGCCTTAGCCTATTGAAAGGAGACCTCTGGTTTTGTAATTGGCATGAGAAACTAGAAAGAGGGAAAACCTCAGAGAGTGAGGTTTCTGTGAGGTCTGTTTTGTAAGCAGTGTAGAGGTCAGGTGAGTGTGGTGAGTTTGAGAGAAACCCACCTGTAAATCTTTTGTATTCCGTTGACCACAATTGTTTGTGTTTGTGCGTGTGTGTTTTGGCTCTGTTTGATCGGCTCAGGGCACAACACCTCTTCCCTCTTCAAAGGTTTTTTCTGCTGCTTAAACATAAGGTAATTAAGTCTCAACATCTCACACTCCAATTTTACTTAGATCTTGACTGATTGTATGAAACTAGTAGTGATTTTCACACTCCCGTTATTGATATCCGCATTCTTTTCCTTTTTTCATGTGGAATTATAGCATTACCTTTTTCGCTGGTTCAATATTTCTTTCATGAAATAGACAATATATAGCCAGATTTGAAGGAAGGAAAGAAAAGGTTCTTCACAAATTTTATGATTATCTCGTTTGTCATGGGAAAACTTAATGAACTACTCTGTAAAGAACATTTTCACAATATTGCTCCTTTTTTTTTTTGTTCCTATTGCTTGATTTTTATTTCCAATACAACCTGTATGCTAAAACCAGAATAGGTATGATTTACCTTATATAGTCATTTGTGTTTCAAGTTAATAGAAAGATTTCTTCTTGATTTAGTTTATTGTTATGAATTGGGGGTTCACAGTAGAGTTCGGACTCATTGGTTAAGTTTCTGCCGTAATTTTGAAGTTTATGGTTACAAATACTTGTTACAATTTTTGTAAACTCCAGTCTCCTTTACACTTTTCACGCTCTTTCTTCCTATCATAGAACAGGGAAACATTGGCAACCCTAGAGACTGTTTTGGGATGGAAGAAAGTGATTGTAGCGAGCATGTTTCGGTTGATATCAATGTGTTAAACAAAGTTTTGGCTTGTTCCCTCCGAGATAAACTATGTGATGAACCTCCCTCCTTGTCTGAAAATTGCATCTTCAAAGTTCCTGGGACACTCAGGCGACGCAATGAAACCAGTTACGAACCTAAAATAGTCTCTATAGGACCTTTTCACAGCGAAAAGGAGAGACTTCAACCAACGAAGAAAATAAAAATGTGGTACTTGCATTGCCTACTCGACCGTTTTCCAATTCCTCCAGAAGAGTGTTTGCAACATTTCATTGGGAAAATTAGGAAACTTGCAAAGCGCACTATAAATTGCTATGCTGAGAAGATCGATCTAAGTGAGAACGAGCTTGTGGAATTGATGATAGTTGATAGTTGCTTCTTACTTGAGCTTTTCAGAAGAGATGCATTTTTGGTGCCTAGACACCAGGATGACCCCATATACAACACATCATGGATGCTTGAAAATCTCTACCATGATCTGATTTTGCTTGAAAACCAGATCCCTTGGTATGTTCTAGAGTGTCTTTTTAAGCTAACGGTGTCTGGTCAAGAACAAGAAGACCAAGTCCTAATCGAACTTGTCCTTGGTTTCTTCCAAAGCATGATGCTAATGACGGTACCAGCTGAATACCAACCAAGTGGTTGTGAAATAAAGCATATTTTGGACTTGCTACGTAGTAGCTTACTATCTTCATCCTTAGACAACAGACCAGAAAATACAAACTGGGAATTATTTCCCCCTGTAACTGATCTTTTAAGGGCGGGAGTAACATTCGAGAAGGGAACTCCAAATAACATCCTGAACATCGAGTTTTCAGATGGAGTGTTTAAAATCCCTCCCATAAGGATCCAGGGGAATTCTGAATCTTTGTTCCGGAATCTCATTGCTTATGAACAATGTGATCGCTATGGCACCAATAAGTTCACTTCTTATGCAGTGTTCTTGGATTGCCTCATCAACACAAGCAAGGATGCTGATACGCTGGTTGACAAGAGAATTATAGAACGTGGATTGAGCACTGAAGACTTGGCCATTCTCTGCAACGGGCTTTACAACGACACACTTGTCTCTGAATATTACTATGGAGAGGTATCGAAAAAGATAAACGAATATCATCGGTCTCGATGGCCTAAGTGGAAAGCGATTCTGAAGCGTGATTACTTTAACAATCCATGGTCTTTCTCTTCCTTTATAGCTGCTATTCTTATACTTGTTTTTACCTTCTTACAAACCTTGTTCACCATCCTTTCTTACTAAGAAACCCTTCTATAGTGGCAAAGCTAGTTACTGTGTTTTGTTCCTCTTGTCCTTGTCATTGTCATATGCGAGTATGTCGTTTGAAAATTCACAAAATCTTGAAAACAGAATTTAGAGCAATCACATTCTAAAATACAAGGATATGCGTAGTTTTGCATTGAAGCAGATGTCGACAGGTGAAGATCGGCAGAGGAAATGTAATGAAAATATGAGAAACAATGAGCCGGAATATCCATCAACTCTCGTTCGATAAGAAGCTTATGGCTCCCAAGCTCCTAAGTAGACCTTTTACGCATGCAAACCCAAGATCACCAAAGCGGGTTGCAGAATATCCAATTCCGAAAATAGGAGGGAAAACAAAGAAATACGCATCTGTTTGTGTTTTCCTTTTACATTTGCCTTCCCGTCTTAAAATCCATGATCCGAATACCATCGAAAGTATAAACACCTGGGATGAAATAGTTTTGAGATTCTGAATTCATTTACTAAACAGGTTTGAACATCTAGCACGAAGTTTGTCAATGACCCATAATTGATGAATCAACAAAGATAAATGACAAGGGGAAAATATAAAAACAGAGACAACAAAAAAGTCACGAGCAAAGCCGGATACAATTCGGAAGGTGAAGATGGAAAATCAGGATATAATTCAATGAGTTCAATTTTATCGATAAATAAATAGGATTGTACGTCCGCGCTCCTGTCATGTCCGTTTAGTGGCAGTGTCAGTGCCAAAGCAGTGATCAGGTCTTGTCCGTACATTCTCGTGGCCGTGTTGTGTGCCCCATAATGACGGCCCCCCATCCCATCTATAGTGTCCTTGTCGTGCCATGCCAACCATACCGTGTCGTGTCATGTCGTCCAAATCATAACATGCTATGCCATGGTGTGTCCATGCCGCGGCTTGTCGGCTGGCGCAACCCAATTTACACCTCTAGAAAGAGGTAGGTAGGATGACTACAGCATGTGATCCCCAAACTTGCTATTGCAGTTTCTTTCATGGAACTAGGTGCATCGCAACGTGCAAGGCACGTCTATCATGTCCGTTGTAGAGATCGATTTTTATTGTACGTTTCTAAAATTTTGGATGTTGATGAGCATAGAACTCAAAACAAAATAAAATAACACAAGCTACCAAGTTAACATCGATTCGATGCTCTATACTCGAAGGAAGTTTCACAAACTGAATGCACGAAATTTACTCAGGAAGTAAAATCAGTCATATGTTATCTGGTGATTAGAGATGCTTCCATTGATTGAGAGGGACATCCAACACCACCACATTAAAATAGATGTAAAGAAAATGGTTTATGAAGCTACACAGCCAACTAGCTACAAGCCTATACCTACAAATAATTCTCCAAACGACACCATACCAGGATTAATGCTCCAAGGACTCCACCTCGGTCGATCATACAAGTTCCAATCAAAGCTAAAACAAGGAGAAATGATGATCGAATCTTTTTCACAAACAAAATTCCATCTTCCTTGTATTCTAATAGCTTCTCTTCAGCAAGTTTTTGACTGGCAAGGTACCGATTTGGGCATGCTAGCATTGCAATGAAGAGCAAAAGATTTAAATTAACTATTATCATGAGCTCAAGAGTACAGAAACTAGGGGTGGCAAATTGAACCCAGACCCATTAACAAACCCAGACCCATCAACTAAAAAATAGACCCAACCCAACCCATTTATTAGTTGTGTAAGAATGGGTCCAAACCCAACTAACCCATTATTAGTTGGGTCTTAATTGGGCATCAATTGGGTCAACTAAAATGGCCCAATGGGTATGAAAGATGAAAAATTTTCATCACTTTACTAAATTCCCAATGCATGCAGCCCATCCTCTACCGGCCACCACGCCACCACCTCCATCACACCACCACCACAACCATCGCCACCACCATCACAACGCCGCCACCACCACAATGACCACCATGACCACCACACCACCCTCACCACCCCCACCACCCTGCCACCACCACCACCACCAACATCACCACAACGCCGCCGCCGCCACCACCATAATGCCGCGGCCACCACCACCACCACCATTACAACCGCGGCCACCACCACCACCACCACCGCCACCGCCACCACCACCATCACCATCACCACAATGCCACCACCGTACCACCACCACCACCATAATGCTGCGGCCACCATCACCACCCTCACCGCTGCCACCACCGCCGCCTCCGCCGCCACCACGCCACCCTCAACACCCCCACCACCACGCCACCAGATTAATCCATTCGTCATTCTCGTTGAGAATCAACCTTGAAGGCAATGCATTCACCATCGCTGTTGACATGTGAATCGTTTAATCACAGCTGGAGTAGTACATGTGTTTTCGAACTCGGATTGGTCAGTTGATCGATTGATTGTGTACGAGAATGTACGAACCAGTTAATGGTTGCGGACACTCCATTTTTGCCAAATTAAGTTCGTGAATGGACTGGTGAAATTGCGCTCTGCTGTGAATAAGTTTCTCTCGTGGTAGTCCCACATAGGGTTTGGATTAAAAAGTTAATTGACTTATTTTTTTGTCCTTATTCAAATTTTTTTTATTTTGCGTCAAATTTTTGTGACTTATTGATTCGTTTCGATGAGAGAAACCGAAAAAATAAAAAAAATTTGATTGAAACTTATAATTTTTTGAATAAAGACAAAAATAAGTCAATAAGACAAAAAAAATACTTATTCTTGTCTTTTTGAAAAAATTTACTAAGTTTTGATCATAATTTTTTACTTTTTTGATTTTTCTGGACGAGAAGAATCACTAAGTTACCAAAGTTTGACGCGAAACTATCAAATACGAAAAAAAATTGAATTTTTTTTCATTAAATTTGAAAAAAAAAACACTCTTAGAAGTTTGAAATTGCAAGTGTTGTTGTACGTAGCTTTTTTTATTAGAAAAGTATAAAAATATGAACTGATATAGAAAAAATTAAAATAAGACGGCATTTAAGACAAATAAGAATTTGTTTGATACTTTATTTTATTTTTAGTGAACTTTTTTTTTGCTTTCGGTCAAAATTTTGAACTTTCTAGACTCCTCTGGTCGAGACGAACGATTAATCTCAAAAATTATGACGAAAAGATAAAAAAAAAGCTATGAAAAATAAAAAAAATACCGAAATAAGTTCAAATTATAAGTTTACAAGAGCACACCCAAATTGCGTCATTCGACAATAAGAGAACGCCTGGTCGTTCGACTAAATATTGCCTTGTTACCCAATCACAAAATGCGAAGTCGTTTAACCCATAAAAGTTAGCCATCCGCATCATCCAACCAAAGTTTCGTTCGGATGTTGTAAAAATCAGTAGAAGTATGTTAGGGCCATAGCCACGGTCTTTCTGTGTTGGCAAATTCTATGACAAAATACACATTTATTTGTATCCCTTTTTATTGAGTTGTATTTTATTTTTGTTTCTAGAGTGTCTGTTTAGGAAGTGGAAGGAAATCAATAATATGTAATCGAGAGATTGAGTTTTTAGGTGGAAGAAAATCAAGGAAGATCGGCAATTAAGGGCTTCAATATTCGGCACTTCGAAAGGAAAGAAAAATCAAGGAAATCCCGTTTTCGGTTTATGGAAACTTCACGGAATATACAAGTTGAAAATCAAGGATACATTAAGTAGCCTATTTATATAAAAGGTGTGAGATGCTTTCTTCCCGGTGTGGAACGAAAGAAATTAAAAAAAGGAGGCAGCCATATTGTGTTACACGGAAGAGGGCTTTTATTCTTTTGAATCTTGGAGTACAATGGGATCGATGAATCATTGAGTGTACAAGACATCTTCAAGAGGTTTCAACGTCTTCTTCAACTTATTTGAGAAAAGCCCTAAGGAGAATTCCTAGGCAAGTTCAAGTCCTTCGATGGATTTTCGGGAGGCAAACGGAAGGCTTGTGGATTCAAGGCAGCGGCGGTCAAGCATTCAGAGAGGTGTACGTGGATTCGGCAAGAGCGTCTAGGTTTAGGTTTGTGGAGTTCAAACTTATAGTAAGAGTTCTTGTAACCTCGTATTTAGTAGTGCTTGATTCCTTCCCGTGGTTTTTTTCCGTTTAGGGTTTTCCACGTATATCCTGGTGTTATCGTTTGATTGTTTTTCGTTCCTGCATTTGGATTGATTGGTGGCTTATTTATTAAAGAATTCATACATAGCAAATATTTATAAACCTAGCCGATCTAGGATTTATCAAAGTAGTTATCTGGAAATGGCCTTTTGTGAATTTTTGCTTATTTCTTAATATAGGCATAGTGTGGTAATTTTAGTGTACAGGGGTATTTTAGTCATTTAAATTTACAGGGTAATATGGTCATTTGCACATTGGTATTTTAGCCATTTTAAATTTTAGTATATAGTATGTAATTGGGTTAATGGGCGGGTCGGGTTTTATTTTAAATAAATGAGTTGGGTTGGGTATGGGTAATTGAACTTATAATTAATGCGTCTAAATGGGTCAATGACCCATTAAAGACCCAACCCACTTATAACTTGCCCATTTTGACCCAAACCCGCCCATTTGACACCCTTAATAGAAACATATCAAAGAGTCCGAAAGAGTTAATGTCCAAAACATATACCAAAGGGCAATTATGCTAGTCAATGTATTAATTGTCAAATTTTTGCCATTACCTTCCTCTTCTTAAGAACAAGATTCAGTGTATCTTTAAGCGGCCTCTCTTGTTTTTTCTCGCTTTATCCAAAGCACCATCTGCATATGCATAATTATCATAAATCCATGCTATCTTATTAGGTAGCTACACAACAAAGCTAGATATACAACAGAAAGAATGTGAAAAAGAAAGGGTAAAAAATAGAATGCAAACATCATCCAACACTCTAACCCACTCCTTATCCTTCAACCGAATAACCAACTTTTCCTATTCAATTCTAACGGGAGAAAAGTGACTCCATCTCTACATCTTCTTTGTTTGAATCGGCCTCATCGAGCTTTTGGCACAGTCTATTCGTAACTTGTCCAATACGCAGAGATTATAAAGATCGCACAATACTCAGATAGAGCCATTTTATCTTTGAAAATAAGCTGGAACTAAAATAGTTCAAACTCAGGAAATTTCACAAACTAACAATTTTCAACCGACAGAGTTAAAAAGACATTAAAGACCAATACAAGAAAGAAAAAGATCAAACCAAACAGAAGTGAACGTAAGAAGCCATCATGGTACCTTCTGATGCAATGTTGGGACTATTGCACGTCGTCTAACACCCCATATCTCCCCTATCAATTGGGATAAGTCCCTTTCCCATCACATTTTCTACAATTTCCGCAAGAATGCCTTGTAAATCAAGGAGTTGTACAGGCTTATTAGAAAATACAATCAGATTCATAGTGGTGAAATACAGCCAACTATAGGGTTATTTATTCTGACATCATTACATTTTCTTTCCATTTCTTAACTTATTCGATACATGGGATGAAAACTCGCATGCAGAGTATGATGTATCAAAACTTATAAGCATCCTTGGGATAGTTCTGATGTTGAATTGGATACATTACAATGATCTCTATTACCATCCCAACAGCAATAGAACATATATAGAAATTCTCAATGGCAGTCAAGACCTACCAAGCAAGAAAGAGAATTGGAGAATACAAAAATCAGTACCAAACAACAAAACTCCAAAAGGATGAGGAACGTAAAAATGAAAAGTGAACAACCAACACTGGGGTGCACTAAAATTGAACGCAAAGAAGAAGTAATCCAAGCGAAAAAAGCGGTGGACAACTTCATTTATGTCAAGGGGGTGGATACACACAACACACACATACACATACATAGAGGGTTGTTGATTGAGCTGAAATCATTGACTTAGATGAACTGGTCATGGTTTTGCAGAGAGGACAACCACCATTAGAAAAATCCCTTAAAAGAGATCTTAAACCACTAAAACAACCAAGGAGTACTAAGTATATATGGTAGCATGAGCACGTTGATCAGTAACCTACTCAAAATCTGGACTAACAGTACATCTCAGGCTCTTTACAGTATTGCCACAACATAAAAAATCACATTTGAGCAATTTGATTGAAAACTAAAGTACTCAAACTAACATGGGAACTTCGATCCTTCTATGTCAGACCCAAATAGTTTCTTAAAAGTAAACAATTATTCAGGCTTCCAAAGATGCAGGCCTTCTACTATAACCAAACTATTACCAAGGCATCACAACTCTTTTGGAATTGCTCACTTATACAGCCATACTATCTAAACACAAAGTATTGATCCTACCAGGCTATCCGCACAAAAGGGATCCATTTTGTTTCTAACTTATATTGGGAATTCTGTGTCTGTATTTCAAATCCAAATACCTATCCACAAAATTTTATGGTCAAGAGTAACATACCTTAATAATGAAATAAAAAAAAAGACTGAAACCCAAGGCTGAAAATCATGTGATATTTCATAGAATATCCACTCATAGAATGATAAGAATAAAGATCTAGAAAAAATTTAATGGACAGCTTGATGACAAATTCCACCATAACAAGACAAAATAATTAACTAATTTTGTTTGATGCCTGCTTGTTCTTCATATGGATTATCATATTAATAGTTGTTAGACACACAAACAAACAAGACTATAGTACTCCTTACTTCTCACTTTCTAATACTGCACTCGTTGGCGTCCGTAGACCCTAATTACTATGACTTGATCTTTTGCCATAATGCTTAGGTGTCTTGTACTATTGACATGAGAAATAATGTTCTACTCAAAGTAGCTCTGGCTGGGGTTTTGTCGTTGCTTTGTGTCGCTTGATGGGTTTGCTTGCTAGGTGGCTTCATGCGGGTGTTTGCTGTTTTGTCTGTGGTTGTTTTGATTCCAAGATTTTTGTGTGCTACTTTTGGAGTTGTTGTTCTTTCCTGCTTCTCAGGTGCTCTTTCTCCAATTTCATCTGTGGGTCTAGGTTTGTTGTTTTTTCTTCGATTTGGTTTTGTTTCTATGCTGTCTTCCAATTTGCTGGTGGAAGTGTTCACTTTTCTTTGTTTCCTTTTTTGGTGTTGGTGTGTTGGAGCTGTTTTCCTTTTAGCTGTTGGTGTGTCAGGTTGTTTCTTTTTTTTTGTTGGCTTCTTGCCAACGTCTCTTTTGAGTCTCATGCAGCTCTTGTTTGTCATTGTTCCTCTTAATTTGTGTTCCCTTTTTAAAGATTAATAAAATTTCTTTTGTCGAAAGAAAAAAAATAGTTAAAAGTATTTTACTCATCAATAAGAGCACCCGAGCAATTTCTGTATACACTCCTGCATTGTTCACGTGTTTCCTCTTAAACACTTGAACTAATTTGCACCTTAATACGGAGTATATCCATTATATCCTATAGTTAGAGAACAGTGGCACTTCCCACTGTTTTCAGCATGTTGAGGGGGAGCGGCACTTGCCACCCCCTATTTCAAAAAAAAAGAATTTTTACACTGATTAAAGTCGGTTAGGTGCTTACCGATATCCGAATATCTTGATTTCATAAACAAAGGATGAAAACTTGCAAAATAAACATTTGGATCATAAGAATACTTTTGTCTATCCAAAAATAAATGTGAAAAAGTGGACAATGAAAATACAGACAGGTTGTAGGTACAATTATCACAGCTTGAGTATTTGTCTACTTGACCAGCTAGAACTAGAAATGCAAACTAAAGAACAGTGCTCTACATATCTGAAAAACCAAGATCGGATCACCTCGTGATTTACTATTATGGTGAACGAATTAAATTAATCAACTAATTTAATCAAACCCTAATCGATGTGATTATGCAAGATAATCAACGCAATAAATACAGAAGTAAGCATAACACAAATATACGTGGAAAACCCCAAGACGGGGAAAAAACCACGGGAGGAAAGAGAGCACTATACGCAAATACGGAAACAAAGAATTTCGTACAACCACGCTATGACTCCTCACTATCCACTCTAATAGATGCTTTGATCTACATAGGACTCCTCCCTTAGACTAACCTCCAATCGCCTTTGAACTCCTTCAAAAAAAACTCCTTTAATATATAGAAGATGAACAAACTACCGAGAGAGAGATTATGTAAGCATATAGGTTCAGACCTCATCAAATCTCTCAAGGAATTAACCCACAAGTGTTTCTTTGTGTTCACGAACTTTTTCTCTCTCTTAAACGTTGTGGCTGCGCTCCACCTTTCTGAAAGAATAAAACGCCTTACATAGATATTTTTGACCTAGCAAGCGGTCTCCAAAGCTTGCTCAAGCCACCTTTTGACGATCTCTGAAGTTTATTCACCCGCTACAAAAAACGAACAAAGGCTGCTAGCTCAAGCAGTCCGTCCAAGTTGCTTGAGCAACCTATTTAACCTTGCTAAATCTGGAAACCCTCTACGTTTTGAATCTTCAATCCAATTCGGTTGGGCCTCTTACTACTAACAAACTTCAATTCCAACACTAAAACAACTAATTCGCAATTACACAGACACGTCACGGAATTAGCCAACCACAAATAAAGAACTTGCAAAGTCTTTCATGATCTAAAAGTAGAATTGATTTCTATTTCATTCATTCACTGATACACATATACATGTATCAATTTGTAAGTGTTTGTTTTATTGTGGATTGTTTTGTGTATGTGGTGGGAAGAAAAGCAATTCAGGTTCGGTGGGCTTTACTGCATGTGGTATAGAAGATCGAAGAAATCATAGAGAGTTGATGGAGTACGGCCACGTGCTGCCCACCCAATACTCTTAATTAACCACCTCACACACTTGTGGGGTAGTCATGGGCCCCACAAAAATTATGTGTACGGTTAAGGCCTAAGGGTCCTGCCGAGCGGCTCATGGCAATTAATGTTCCAAGAGCACCTAATAATTTTCGGCGTAGAAAGCCATCCATTTCACTCAAATTCATGATCCTAATCTTCTGTGTGAGGTAATAGCATACATAAGTTATGACGTACCTCCAATAATCTATCCTTAGGTTATCCCCCACCCATCCAAAAGCAGTAGCTTTCACTCCTTTCTTTTTTGAATGGGCAAATGTCTCCTCTTCTTTTCAGCAGTTATACTTTCGTTTTCTCATGGTCTCTGCAGAAAAGCCATCAGAGGCAAAAAATATTAATTTAAATCCCTCGCTCAAAACCCAATCTGCTAAATTTGCTTTCCTAACACTCCTCCAACTGCCCTCCTTACTCTTTTGTTCATGACCAAATGATACTTCCACTATAAGATTCAACAAAAGAAAGTTAACTATCACCTGTCATAAGTAAATTATATCATGGGTTAAATATTTATTTTTGGACAATTATATGTCCATGTCAGGGTTTTAAATCGCGACATGGGGAAAGGTAATGGTAATGGTGATATGGCCATATATCGGCCAATATCTGTGATCTGAAATCCCGTTACGTTACGTAATGGCCTATACGATGCTCAACCGCCTTTATTTAAAACCGCAGTCCATGTCCGAATTGTGGGATAAGAGGAAACCAAATTGGTATGAATTACTGGAACACTAAACAAAATGTTAGAGATAGGATAACAACATAATACATTTTATTGTAATCCAAGTTTTGTCTGTCTTGGAAGGTAAGCCATAATCCTTTATAAAACCTCATCAAAGACTCACCAACAAACCATTGTTTGATTTGTTTCCACTGATTATTTAAGACCTAATTGTCAATGCATGTCATTAGTTAATGTATCAATTGGCTAACCACCCTGCTAGTTTTGAACTTTTGATCAAACATCTCTGGATATATAAATCTGTGTTTATACGCTCCCGGAAACTAAGTTGGCCAATCCAAAAAAAGCTGAATGCTAAAACTCCCAAATAAGAGGTTAGTCCAAGCCATGGAGGGTTATGTTTTGAGGATAGCTTTGCTCACATCTTGTTGGTTTATCCTTGAATCTATCCTCTTCCCAGATGGATTTCTGAAGAAGTTTTATCTCGGCTTCTACATCCACCCGCTATTGCTCTTTCTCTGTCAGATTTTCCTTTGGATAAAACTACTACAAAGATGGCTTCCCCTCCTTGTCTCGCTAGCTATTCGAATCGCTTGGTTTGTAGCGTCTGAAATTTGCAGGGTATTTCCCAGTATCCTCTGTGCTTTCGCATTCATTAGAATCACCAATGAAGAGTTTGCAAATGAGGTGGAGGAGCATGAAATTCCAAGCGCTACAATTCAAAATCAGATGGTAGATTCATATAGCTCTTGCTATGCAGTATCCATTAAAAATGAAGTTAAAGTGGAAGAGGTTGAAGCAGACATTGATTGCAGTGACAGCTCACTGCTGGTGGAGTCGATTATAAGAGAACCCCATGTGCTTATCGATGAAGACAGAAGCTTGGAGGTGTGTATGCCTTCTGAGAGCAGCTCCATTTCACCTCCCCAAGATGATGAAATTAATGCAACTTTGCCATCATTGTGTAGCTCTAATGCGCCAACCGTTGAGGGAGAATTGATCAATCAAAGCATGGAGGCCGACGTAGATTCAATCTATGAGAAATACACTGAAAGGATGAGATGGTTTGATTTGCTCAATCACGATAGAACATGTGGAATAAGTAGGTACTCGTATCATAAGCTGATTTACAAACAGAAGGTTAATATTTGAGAAAACATTTACAATGATATGAAAAATTTGTTGCATAAGCACGAGGCATTTGAGGTGAATTCAGAGCATGCAATTATTTTCTTTTTTCGTTAGTGGCATATTGACAAGGTATTTTGTATGCAGGTGCAATCTTGAACAAGCAATTGGCTTCTCTTAGTTCATTTGAGGATATAAAGCCTGTGGAATTCTCCATCCCAAAGATTTCATGGAGCAAGATGGCTAGAAGAAGGCTAATAAGAAGCTTAGAAAGTGACTTTGAATTGGTTTACGTGGCTCATTCGTGCTTATCCTGGGAAGTACTACATTACCAGTACCGAAAAGTTGAGGCTCTCTTATGCTCAAACTTTCAAAATGGCACCTTTTATGAGAATGTCGTCGGGGGATTTCAAAAGTTTCAAATACTTCTAGAGAGATTTATGGAAGATGAAAGGTGCGAGGGCGAAAGGTACTGGAATTATGCTCAAAGGAGGTTAACTTTCAGGAGTCTACTCCAAGTTCCTCAAGTTTCAGGTACCTTTCACAGGAACATATGTTTATCCTCGTTAATCAAGTTGGCAAATCAATAATTAGTGCTATCCATTTATCCATCTCCAACATATGAAGCATATGAAATGGTAACTTCAGCATGTGTTTTCCTTTTTAAAAGAGAAAAATAGTTGTTCATTTGAGAAGGGTATCAAAATTTTGCTGATTGAGATTTGAAAAGATATATACCTTTAAAATGTGGTGAACCTTATTATATAACAAATTCTAAAACTTCATCACGATGCGAAAGCTATGCAATCATTATATATTAGTAAGAAATGCATGCCTTCGCCTAAAACGCGTGTTGGACTGTTTCATGGAATGAAATATACTACAGTCCTATGCACAAATGAATGATATTGGCATATTTCCCTTGTCCTCCAATGCACTATACTTCTGATCGTTCAAGGTTATACGGAGGAAAGAGAAGATGACGAAACTAAGGGAGAAGCCATGAGGGCAACAGAGGTGTTGCAGGGCATAGAGAAATGCATAAAGGCATTTTGGATATATGTAAAAACAGACCAAAAGAAACCGCGGTGGAAAATGAGTAATCTCATGTGGACTTATCCTCCGGTAGAAGACCCTCGAGATTTGGAGCTCCTAGCAAATCTTACTAAGGCACTCCGAAAGGTAATTCCAGTTATGTATCTGCATAGCAAACATCACATTCAAATATCCGTTGCTGAAATTTGGAGAACTACGAATTTTGATGCATTTTTCATTTCATCGTGATTTAGGATACCAACATAACATACTAAATGCAATAAATTGCTTTATTTTTCTGTAGAAGGAGCTATGGCTAAAAGACTTGCAAGGGAAGAGGAGGTGTTGGTTGAAGAGAGGAGTGAACCCTCTGGAAGCATCTCTAGAGAAGGAAATTTTGTTTACAATGATAGAGATGAAGCTGGTATCAAGGGTGCTCAAAATGTCGATAATTTCCACTTCTCAACTCAAATGGTGCCAGGAGAAGCTTAATGATGTGAAGTTTGAAGCAGGAAAGGTTACGAGGGCAAACACAGTTTCCCTGTTTCCCTCTTCCTAGTATCTTTCTGAGAATGATATTTGGCACCAGACGTAATTAGGAAATATTTCACTGGTTCAAACAGGACGGAAGGAAAAGAGAAGTTGTCATCAATTCTTACATATGAGAACGTATACACATTGTGTAATGTCTTTAGATTAATCAGCTTGAACCCAGAACCTTGCAACACTTAACTACTGCTACCTGACCGTTGGGCTGAAGTCTAGGCCGATGCCAAGGTCCACTCAAGGAAAGGAACTGCAATACTTGGTTGCTGTGGCAAAACTGTCCAAAAAAAAAAAAAAAGTGGCTTTTCTCCTTGTATTCCCAGGGCCAGGGACAGGGTGATGGGTATCCTTCAGCCTGCATCGGTAGGGCTCTTTTGGCCATTGACAAAATATCCTTTCATACCTACAATTTTAGCTGAATAAGTCCGGTCGCAATGGCCGTTGTTTCCTGTCATTTTGATAATAGAAGGAAGATAGTCATGTTCTGCATTTGCTAGTTGTCTGAAATTGTTCATTGTTCTTTTCTTTTTTCTCTTTGTAAGTACCATTTTGTACTCTAATCTTGTTAGGTACATAGATTTGATCCATTTACCTCCTTTCTGGCAAATTTTGGCGTTTCACATTCAATGAGACAGCAAGTCAAAATCATGCCCAATTCTGTGTGCTCAATATAAACCAGGAGGGCCATTGGGGATAAATACTCTGTCGTAATGCAAGTAAATAGATTTTGAGAAAAATATTGCGTTACACGTGAAATCTGATATCGGAGCATCATTTTTTGGCATTATACGTCAGAATTCGGGGTGCTGTGGTGCACGTATAGGGCGGCACATAGCCGTCGACCTCATCAATCAACGGTCCACATTAAAAATCAATTATGACCAGTAATAAATGATTCTTACCAGTCATAATTAAAAATCGTATTTCAACTATTCATTATCAAGATTAATGGCCCATGTACGCCTTATAGCATGCCTTGCAGAGTCTTGTACCGCAGAATTTCCCAATCCTATACGTCATTTAGTAACGACAGTAATGTTACAAAATGAGGTACCAAAACAACATTATAAAGTTATTTCCCACAGCATAAAATATCTAGATATGGTAGTCATGGCATTAATTTATCTGATATGTCCGCAGACTTTTAATTTTATCGGAAAAAAAGGCTAATCGACGGTAATGTCATGGTAAACGTATGTCATAACCCATACAACATTTATATGAGGTTAAATTCTGACCCCCGACGGTAGAAAGTTAGAAATCGTGTGATTTCCCTCATCACTGCATCATGGGTTGTACAATATTTATCTGTGGTTAAACTCTGACCATCGGCGGTGGAAACTGTGGGATTTTCCTCACTGCACTGCGGACCTAACTATGAATCTCACTATATCTTTATTGTTCTAATCTGAATCATTCATCTTCTTTATAAATTCCACCGAATAACATACCCACTCAAAAAAAGGGAAAAAAAATCTACTTTTTAGTTTTCACCAAATAACTTTTCTCATGCCACGTTTCTATTCCAAAGCACACTTTACTTTTTAGTTCTCACCAAATAACTTTCCTAATGCCTGGATCACATAAATTCGTTTTAGGGTCTTAAAATTTCTAAACACAGTCTGCAACAAATTTTCGTTATCTATCTCTCTCTATGACTTTCAAAAATCTTTTGGAAAACAATAATGATTCCCACACATACTTTTGTGCACATATCATACACATACATTTTTGTGGAGCCCATATCGGAGTCCCACCAAATGATCCGAATTACTCATCTTTTTTAAAATATTTTTTGACGGGTACTTGTAAAAAATCAGCTCCAGCGGATATCAGTAAGAGCTTTATTAGAAATCGTAGGGCGAATCATTCTGTTTTGCCCGACGATTTCTAATGAAGCTTTTACCGATATCCGTTGGAGCTGATTTTTTATAGGAATTCGTCAAAAAATATTTTAAAAAAGATGAGCGATTCGGATCATTTTGTGGAACACCGATATAGGCCCCACAAAAATGTATGTGCATGATATGTGCACAAAAGTATGTGCAAGTAGCATTGTTGTTTTGAAAATCCAAACCGAATATGAGTCGGATTAATCCATCCAATTGCGGGACCCACCAAGCGGCCACCATAGATCCCGAGAAGACCAACTCCGGCGGAAACATTCTAGAACCTTCGCAACCCTTCCAACCGCCTCCTCCGTCCTTGCCCCTGTATATCTATCTTCCCCCCTATCTCCAGTGACTTTCTCATCAAGTAATCACATCATCCTTCTCTCTCTCTCTCTCTCTCTCTCTCTCTCTCTCTCAAGCCACCAAACATGCCGACCTCCGAAGCAAACACTCCACCGCCGCAGCAGTCGCCCCCTCCTCCCTCCGATCCAACCGGAGGCCTCGCCGTACTCCTCCCCGTCATCTTAGGCTTCCGGGAAGGCCTCCTTGCACTAAACAGTCTAAACCCATTGACAGCCTCGGCGACGGTGATCCGCTTCGCTGAAGGTCCAAACCAACCGAGCAAAGACGGGCCGTTACCCGCGTCGAAGAAGTCCATAGAGGACATGCCCACGGTGAAGATAACGGAAGAAACGGATTTGAAGTCAGAGTCCTCGTGCGCGATATGCTTGGGGGAGTACGAAGTCGGTGGAGAAGCGAAGGAGATGCCGTGCAAGCATACGTACCACCCGGGGTGTATCGAGAAGTGGTTGGGGATCCACGGGTTGTGCCCGGTTTGTCGGTACGAGATGCCCGTGGAGGAAGACGGGGACGGGGGTTCGAAGGGGAGCGAAGGGGAGAGCAGGAGAGAACAGGGAGAAATACGGATTAGCATCTTCTATGGAAGAAGTAGCGAAGGCGGTGCAACTGATGATGGGTCTTCAACCGAGGATATGGAGATTGATTAGGAATGATTGTTCTTTTCGTTTTATTCTTCTGTTTGTTTTCGAATATTTTGTTTGATTTATTGGTTGGGATTCCTTTGTACAGACACAAGAATTAGTTGAGTTTGCGATTCTAATGGAATTGTTTCAGTTGTTTGAAGGTTTTGGCGACATACAATGGCTAATTTGATAATGGGATGCTTGTATGGATTTACTTGTTTTGGAAATCATGTCTACTTGTAGTGGCAAAAAGAGGGGGGGAAAAAAGGAAATAGAAAAAAAAATACTGAATATACAACCTACAAAGGCATACCCTAGAGGAATCCGTGTGAAGAATCATATGCAGAAAGGGTAGATTTTGATTCAAGTCTTTTCATCCGTAGCCAAGCAAAGTTGCCAAGCGAAGTAACATAGTACGAGAAGTATTTAGAAATAGTTTCAGTAGAAGGCTATTTTTAGGGTAGATTTTGATTCAAGTCTTTTCATCCGTTGCCAAGTGAAGTAACGTAGTACGAGAAGTAGTTAGAAATAGCTGTAGTAGAAGGATATTTTTAGGGTTGGCAATGGCAACGAGGTGGATCGGGGTGGAAGTCTTTTCATCCGTTGCCAAGCAAAGTAACGTAGTACGAGAAGTAGTTAGAAATAGCTTTAGTAGAAGGCTATTTTTAGGTTTGGCAACGGCAAGGAGGTGGATCGGGGTGGATAGTAGTACGAGAAGTAGTTAGAAATAGCTTCAATAGAAGGCTATTTTTAGAGTTGGCAATGGCAACGAAGTGAATCGGGGTGGATACCACTGTCCCATTCCCAATTCCAAACCTCTATATATCCAATAGCTGTTCCCGATTCCTGGGATTTTTGTTTTTACCCCTCATCCCCACTTCAGATGTCGAATGGGGATTTCTAAATGGGGAACGGGGATCCAGAAAAATCCCGAGTCCTGAGGTGAGGTGCAGCGGTCACAGATTCAAACTTTCAGAGTAACCCTAACACTGAATATCAAGATTCCATGGTATATTTGCGTCTGATGAAACTTGAATGTATGATCAGTGCATCAGGATCTCCAAGCGAGGAACGGAGATCCAGAAAAAAATCCCGGGTCCAGAGGTGAGGTGCGCGGTCGCAGATTCAAACTTTCAGAGTAATCCTAACGGCTAACACTGAATATCAAGATTCCATGGTACATTAGCGTCTGATGAAACTTGAACGTATGATCAGTGCATCACATCAAACTTGGGAGCATTTAGTTCACAAGCAGAGGCAATGCAAAACAGACATCAGTTTATGAAACATAACAGACGTTCAACAAGATTGAAAAGAGAACTTCGATAACAGAACTTACTATGCAAGCCTAAATTTTCAAGTTTAAGGGAAGTTTAGCAGACAAGTAGCAAGGAAAGAAGTCCGCACAGACATATCTGGGGCAGTAAGTGAACTATCCTGTAACCAAGCTGATTGAAATCGGTCACACTCCAATCACCAACCCCAAAACCAAAAAGAACTAAGAAGAACAAGATGTGTGTTTTTATTGTTTATGAGTTCCAAGAACAAACTATAATTGTTCTTCCCGTAGGTAAAAGAGAGAATACGTTGAACACACACACCAAGTTCCGGAACTAAGTCCAGGTCAATTGCATTAAGTTTTAGAAAGTCAGGCTAAATTCGAAAGCCTGAGAAGCTCATTCTGACTTGAGAACTTTCTGAACAGAAGAAGCTGAGTTCGGAGGATCACTTGGCTATGCCAGTTCCATTGCAGTATCTGCCAAGAAAGAGCTAGCAGATCATTTGGTGAAACTTGTGGGGAAATAACATATCCAGGCAATTTCACCACATATGATCCATCTCTACCTGAAATAGTAATCAAACTAACATGGCAGCTTCAACCGCAGTTTCAGACCAGTAGCAGGACGGACATGCAGAGTCGTCTATAACCAGGTTCTCCACATTCCTGCAAGGAGGGTGGACTATATGTCTAAATCTCCAGTCACTATTGTCTTAACTCCTCACTCCTTCATCTAGTTTCGTTTGCAAACATTTCAGCTACGCAGCCAAAAGAGCATCAAAAAGTTGCACTTCGAATTTACCGAAGGGCTTATGTTTCTCAGAATTCCTATGCGTAAAACGTTTATAATCTACTGCAAATAAACAATTTATGTGGGAGTTCAAAAGAGTTGAGTTCAGAGTGCACACATTATGGGAGAGAGTCGCAAGTTTGCAACTACTAACACTGCACAAGACAAGAAAAAAAAAAGTTTGAAACTTTCTTTACATTCGAACATCTAACTCATTCATGGTCCTACGAATTAGCAAACTGCTACAATATATATAAGGTGAATAATTTCGAAACTACTATAAGCAACTAGAATGAGGACATAGGATAAAAGTTTAAAATACCACTAATGGTGAAAGCAAGGATTCTTGTATAATCCTTAGAACTTATTCCCATGACCTTATTTCAAGAACAATATATGTCAAAGAAGATGGTCCAGTATCCAGTATCAAATATCGAACATGCTTCCTATGAGTAAGAGTAAAAACCATATGAACACTCTACTTTTTAACCTTTCGCGGCGGCTTCCTTGGTCCCGGAACCTCCATTCTGCCAACAGAACACCCACACCTCCCCCTAAACAAAAGAACAGCTCTTCCATTAGGGGGTGCCATCTTCTTTAGCTCAGATTCCAACTCTCTGTGGTGATCGCACGCCAATTCGAACACTCCTTTCTTAACACCATCTCTCCCCAAAAAACCACTTGAATTCTTCAAACTATCCTCCGTCTCAAGCTGGATATCGAATTTCGCCCCCATCCGCAGCCCACGGCAACCCGGCCTCCCACATTTCCTACTCAAACACACTGTGATTCCCATTACAGCCACCACTGTGCACAAAATACTTACCCCCAAACACCCATAAATAATAGGGGCCCCAAAAACCTCCTCCCTGACCGCGAAAGCTAGACCTCTAACAATTGCAATAGTGTGGAAAGTTAAAAGCTTTATATGGGGGATTAGTAAAAACCCCGAAGCACCGATCACTGCAATCAAGATTAACACATCGATGGCAGCCCATCGAGACTGTTGGCAGATGCCCAAGTGATTGGGCGAATTGGGTGCCTTTTTGTGACTCAATTTGGACAAAGATCGGTTGGAATTACGGAATTAGACATGTCTATCTGTTGATCACCGAGACCAGGGTATGGAAACAGATCATTTGAATAAAACCCAGAAATTAAAACTGATAATACAGATCAAACAACGCAAGTGAAATCGGACGAATTCAGATCGACCCACATCGTGGCCATTCCGATTTTGAACAAGCGGATGGCACATATATGCCTTAATTTTGTTTGTGAGTTTGGATCAAAGATCGGAGCGAAGAAGACAATGGACTGATGTGAAGAGAATTGGGGTTATGTTTGAGAGATAGAGGGAGAGGATTACATTCATTTATGGCTCTCATGGTTGGTAAAATAAAATGGTTGATACTTGTATTAAGAGTCATACGCGTCAAGTAAAGAACCCGTGGCCTCGTGTTTTTTTTTTTATTTTGCCACACGGTAATTACAAAGAGTGTGTTAGGTTTGCACAAGAGAGTGCAAAAACTATCCATAGCCCTGACCGGCTGACCCCAAACCACCCATGAAGGGGTTCGAGTCTCCGCCTCCTAAAGGAGTGGTAGGCAACCAACTGCACTAGGCAGTGGTTCCTGTGGCCTCGTGTTGAAGGACTAGGATTTAGTGTGCGTTTACTTTTCTTTCAGGTTCTTATGTTTGAAAATTTGTCGTGTATTATCAACTCTTACGTTTGAAGGTTTGCTTTGCCTCAATTTTGGCTCTCATGGCAATTAATAGTAGAATGAACCCAAACTAGTTTGAATGCCTGATTTATAAAAACACGGGATTTTTCAGCGAATTGATGGGGTGAAGCTTACGAAAGTCTCACAGCTCCCATCCTTTTGACTATCCGCAGCCCCGTTTTTCTCTGTTTTTTTTGTCTGAATAATGTATGCCCTGTGCGCAGCTCTTCCTCCTCTTTTTATATCTTTTTCGAATAAAATACTCCTTCCTCTGTTTTGTACCGTGGGAAGAGTCCTGCACGTGTGTCCCATGTATGTTTTTTTTGTCCAGAAATGATACTGGTACAGATTTTAAATCTGTACCAGCGCGTACAAACGCCTTTTGGGCATATTTTTGTTACAAAAAATGATCGGAACTGCTCATTTTGTTTAGAATACTTTGTTTATGGTCCTTGCAAAAAAATAAGCTCAATCCGGTACCGGTAAGGACGTTTACAAAACATCCAACTTTGCTTTAGCCTGAATTCTAAAGCAAAGTTGGATGTTTTGTAAACGTCTTCACTGTACCGAATTGAGTTTATTTTTTGCAAGGACCATAACAAAAGTATTCTAACAAATGAGCAGTTCCGATCATTTTTTGTAAACCCAAAACATGCCCAAAAGGGGTTTGTACCGCTTGTACAGATTTAAAATCTGTACCAATAGCACCACTCTTTTTTGTCACAGCAGTAATCCCCATTGGCAGCCCTACTTTTTTTTTTCTTTACTCCCAGCTGACTTCTCTCTATTAAGCTTTGGCCCACCATTTAACTAGAATAAATTCAAGCCCAATTCTTTATTTACTTCCCATGAACATACATTCTTTGGCCAATTAATGCTAAATTGTTGGACTTCATATTGCTGATCAGATTAAACTCGAACAACCCAATCTTCGAGCACAATTTAATATTCCAATTTTGCACTTTTTGTATCAAACCCTCCAAATACCTACAACACAAAAATAAAGCATAAAGCTCCGAATAATAATATAAATAGGACTTAACAAAGATAAATTAGGGGGCGCTAATGTGAATATTTACGCGCCTATCAGAGACCCACCAAATACATTTGTATTGTATGTTTGAGTTGTTTGAGGTTGTATAACTTCTATAATATTCTGATGGATAACCCTTATTATTTTGACAATTTATAAAGCAAAATAGAAAAAAAAGTTAAGAGGACAACAAAGTATGCCTAAAATAAGGGGACTCCGGGATCCTATACTACATAAATTATAGGGCACCAAAACGTTTTTGTGCCCTATTATTTCTGTAGTGCAGATGAGCTAGCTATAGGATCCCGAAGTCTCAATGAGGGATTAAATTTTAGATATCAATGATTCTCTTTTTGGTGAGACACTTATTGTTTAATTAACACATTCTATTAAAGTTTTGGAGGATGGTTATGCCGTTTTGGTGGATTGAGATTTTGGTGTTATGATTTTTAATTTCAGATTTTGGTGTTGTGGATAATGGATAATGGTTTTTAATTTAAGTATGCACAAGTTCTTCACTTTATTTATTTGGTGATAATTTGATAGGGAGGACTTTGGGTGTTGCTTCTTCGGTGGCCTTATTTTTTTTCTTTGGATCTGCAGCTTGTATAATCAATAACAGGGAGTTATTGTCCATTTTTTTGGGTGCCAAACGACGTAGTTTCGAGAGCTTTAGTGGTGTCAAGTTGGTTTATTTTCTTGTATCAAAACGACGTAGTTTTGAGAACTTAAGTGGCATCTCCATTTGGCACCAAAATGACGTTTTCGTGCCCTATAATTTCTGTAGTGCAAATGAGCTGCAGGATCCCGAATAGGGCCGACTGAGCTCGGCCTAATGGAAACCTTGTCAGCCCCACTAAAGTCATCACCAAATCATTTAACTTGTTGATTAGAAGTCTGAGTCCACCGTGCAATACTTCAGTCTTGCAAAACTCCACCCCATCAATTAGCTTTTAAAAAAAAAAAACCACTTTTATTTTATTTTTAAAATAATTCATGTGTTTGGACAAGTTAATGCTCACCCCATACTCAGGCCTGGCTCCGAATTTTTCGAGATCCTAAGTGGTATTTGATAATGGGACCTCTTATATATGGTTCAATTGCAAAATTGCTGTACCACCTCTTCAGTACCGTAGGTTGTGAGTTTGAGTCTCAAAACTGTCATTTTGAAACCACTTTTTGTACGAGTAACAACGCTGCTGATGTTATAAATTGAAGAGGTCGAACTCGCAATCCTATACTTATAGCACGCGAATCTTACCACTACCTCATTAGCCTACTTCCAAAATAGTAGACATAAATAATATTTAACATATTCTTTTATTTTGGGATTTAATTATTTGGCTCAAAATTGAAGGCCCTAAGTGGTCGTCTAGTAGGCGTATGCCTAGGGTCGGATCTGTGCACAATAATTTTGGAGGCTTAATTCTATTGCCCGCTTGCGAAGAGCCCACGTATGCCTAGGGTCGGATTTGTGCACAATAATTTTGGAGGCTTAATTCTATTGCCCGCTTGCGAAGAGCCCAATAAAAGAGGAGCAAAATTGCATATGCATTACTTCAGTCTTCAGCGCACAAAGCTTCACCCCATCAATTCGCTTGAAAAATCCCTTGTTTTTTATAATTCAGGCATTCAAACTAGTTTGGGTTCAATTCTACTATTCATTTGCATGAGAGCCAAATTTGAGGCAAAGCAAACCTTCAAACGTAAGAGTTGATAATACCCGACAAATTTCAAACATAAGACCTGAAAAGAAAAGTAAACGCCTAAATCCTAGTCCTTCAACACGAGGCCACAGGAACCACTGCCTAGTGCAGTTGGTTGCCTACCACTCCTTTAGGAGGCGGAGACTCGAACCCCTTCATGGGTGGTTTGGGGTCAGCCGGTCAGGGCTATGGATAGTTTTTGCACTCTCTTGTGCAAACCTAACACACTCTTTGCTAATTATACCGTGTGGCAAAATAAAAAAAAAACACGAGGCCACGGGTTCTTTACTTGACGCGTATGACTCTTAATACAAGTATCCAACCATTTTATTTTACCAACCATGAGAGCCATAAATGAATGTAATCCTCTCCCTCTATCTCTCAAACATAAACCCAATTCTCTTCACATCAGTCCATTGTCTTCTTCGCTCCGATCTTTGATCCAAACTCAACAAAATTAAGGCATATTTGTGCCATCCGCTTGTTCAAAATCGGAATGGCCACGATGTGGGTCGATCTGAATTCGTCCGATTTCACTTGCGTTGTTTGATCTGTATTATCAGTTTTAATTTCTGGGTTTTATTCAAATGATCTGTTTCCATACCCTGGTCTCGGTTGATCAACAGATAGACATGTCTAATTCCGTAAATCCAACCGATCTTTGTCCCAAATTGAGTCACAAAAAGGCACCAATTCGCCCATCACTTGGGCATCTGCCAACAGTCTCGATGGGCTGCCATCGATGTGTTAATCTTGATTGCAGTGATCGGTGCTTCGGGGTTTTTACTAATCCCCCATATAAAGCTTTTAACTTTCCACACTATTGCAATTGTTAGAGGTCTAGCTTTCGCGGTCAGGGAGGAGGTTTTTGGGGCCCCTATTATTTATGGGTGTTTGGGGGTAAGTATTTTGTGCACAGTGGTGGCTGTAATGGGAATCACAGTGTGTTTGAGTAGGAAATGTGGGAGGCCGGGTTGCCGTGGGCTGCGGATGGGGGCGAAATTCGATATCCAGCTTGAGACGGAGGATAGTTTGAAGAATTCAAGTGGTTTTTGGGGAGAGATGGTGTTAAGAAAGGAGTGTTCGAATTGGCGTGCGATCACCACAGAGAGTTGGAATCTGAGCTAAAGAAGATGGCACCCCCTAATGGAAGAGCTGTTCTTTTGTTTAGGGGAGGTGTGGGTGTTCTGTTGGCAGAATGGAGGTTCCGGGACCAAGGAAGCCGCCGCGAAAGGTTAAAATAGAGTGTTCATATGGTTTTTACTCTTACTCATAGGAAGCATGTTCGATATTTGATACTGGATACTGGACCATCTTCTTTGACATATATTGTTCTTGAAATAAGGTCATGGGAATAAGTTCTAAGGATTATACAAGAATCCTTGCTTTCACCATTAGTGGTATTTTAAACTTTTATCCTATGTCCTCATTCTAGTTGCTTATAGTAGTTTCGAAATTATTCACCTTATATATATTGTAGCAGTTTGCTAATTCGTAGGACCATGAATGAGTTAGATGTTCGAATGTAAAGAAAGTTTCAAACTTTTTTTTTTCTTGTCTTGTGCAGTGTTAGTAGTTGCAAACTTGCGACTCTCTCCCATAATGTGTGCACTCTGAACTCAACTCTTTTTAACTCCCACATAAGTTGTTTATTTGCAGTAGATTATAAACGTTTTACGCATAGGAATTCTGTGAAACATATGTCCTTCGGTAAATTCGAAGTGCAACTTTTTGATACTCTTTTGGCTGCGTAGCTGAAATTTTTGCTAAAGAAACTAGATGAAGGAAGTGAGGAGTTAAGACTTTAGTGACTGGAGATTTAGACATGTAGTCCACTCTCCTTGCAGGAATGTGGAGAACCTGGTTATATATGACTCTGCACGTCCGTCCTGCTACTGGTCTGAAACTGCGGTTGAAGCCGCCATGTTAGTCTGGTTACTATTTCAGGTAGAGATGGATCATATGTGGTGTAATTGCATGGATATGTTATTTTCCCCACAAGTTTGACAAAATGATCTGCTAGCTCTTTCTTGGCAGATACTGCAATGGAACTGGCATAGCCAAGTGATCCTCCAAACTCAGCTTCTTCTGTTCAGAAAGTTCTTAAGTCAAAATGAGCTTCTCAGGCTTTCGAATTTAGCCTGACTTTCTAAAACGTAATGCAATTGACCTGGACTTAGTTCCGGAACTTGGTGTGTGTGTTCAACGTATTCTCTCTTTTACCTACGGGAAGAACAATTATAGTTTGTTCTTGGAACTCATAAACAATAAAAACACACATCTTGTTCTTCTTAGTTCTTTTTGGTTTTGGGGTTGGTGATTGGAGTGTGACTGATTTCAATCAGCTTGGTTGCACGATAGTTCACTTACTGCCCCAGATATGTCTGTGCAGACTTCTTTCCTTGCTACTTGTCTACTAAACTTCCCTTAAACTTGAAAATTTAGGCTTGCATACCAAGTTGTGTTATCGAAGTTCTCTTTTCAATTTTGTTGAACGTCTGTTATGTTTCATAAGCTGATATCTGTTTTGCATTGCCTCTGCTTGTGAACTAAAGGCTCCCAAGTTTGATGTGATGCACTGATCCTACGTTCAAGTTTCATCAGACGCTAGTATACCATGGAATCTTGATATTCAGTGTTCCGTTAGGATTACTCTTGAAGTTTGAATCTGTGACCGCCCACACCTCACCTCTGGACCCGGGATTTTTTTATGGATCTCCGTTCCTCGTTTGGAGATCCTGATGCATTGATCATACATTCAAGTTTCATCAGACGCTAATATGCCATGGAATCTTGATATTCAGTGTTAGTTTTACTCTGAAAGTTTGAATCTGTGACCGCGGCACCTCACCTCAGGACTCGGGATTTTTCTGGATGCCCGTTCACCATTTGGAAATCCCTGTTCGACATCTGAAGTGGGGATGGAAGGTAAAATAAAAAATCCCAGGAATTGGGAACAGCTATTGGATATATAGAGGTTTGGAATTGGGAATGGGACAGTGGTATCCACCCCCGATTCACCTCGTTGCCATTGCCAACTCTGAAAATAGCCTTCTACTGAAGCTATTTCTAACTACTTCTCGTACTGCTATCCACCCCGATCCGCCTTGTTGCCATTGCCAAGTTGCCAACCCTAAAAATAGCCTTCTACTGAAGCTATTTCTAACTACTTCTTGTACTACGTTACTTCGCTTGGCAACGGATGAAAAGACTTCCACCCCGATCCACCTCGTTGCCATTGCCAACCCTAAAAATATCCTTCTACTACAGCTATTTCTTCTATACTAGTTACTACACTCTTTGGACGACGGATGAAAAGACTTGAATCAAAATCTACCCTAAAAATAGCCTTCTACTGAAACTATTTCTAAATACTTCTCGTACTATGTTACTTCGCTTGGCAACTTTGCTTGGCTACGGATGAAAAGACTTGAATCAAAATCTACCCTTTCTGCATATGATTCTTCACACGGATTCCTCTAGGGTATGCCTTTGTAGGTTGTATATTCAGTATTTTTTTTTTCTATTTCCTTTTTTCCCCCCTCTTTTTGCCACTACAAGTAGACATGATTTCCAAAACAAGTAAATCCATACAAGCATCCCATTATCAAATTAGCCATTGTATGTCGCCAAAACCTTCAAACAACTGAAACAATTCCATTAGAATCGCAAACTCAACTAATTCTTGTGTCTGTACAAAGGAATCCCAACCAATAAATCAAACAAAATATTCGAAAACAAACAGAAGATAAAACGAAAAGAACAATCATTCCTAATCAATCTCCATATCCTCGGTTGAAGACCCATCATCAGTTGCACCGCCTTCGCTACTTCTTCCATAGAAGATGCTAATCCGTATTTCTCCCTGTTCTCTCCTGCTCTCCCCTTCGCTCCCCTTCGAACCCCCGTCCCCGTCTTCCTCCACGGGCATCTCGTACCGACAAACCGGGCACAACCCGTGGATCCCCAACCACTTCTCGATACACCCCGGGTGGTACGTATGCTTGCACGGCATCTCCTTCGCTTCTCCACCGACTTCGTACTCCCCCAAGCATATCGCGCACGAGGACTCTGACTTCAAATCCGTTTCTTCCGTTATCTTCACCGTGGGCATGTCCTCTATGGACTTCTTCGACGCGGGTAACGGCCCGTCTTTGCTCGGTTGGTTTGGACCTTCAGCGAAGCGGATCACCGTCGCCGAGGCTGTCAATGGGTTTAGACTGTTTAGTGCAAGGAGGCCTTCCCGGAAGCCTAAGATGACGGGGAGGAGTACGGCGAGGCCTCCGGTTGGATCGGAGGGAGGAGGGGGCGACTGCTGCGGCGGTGGAGTGTTTGCTTCGGAGGTCGGCATGTTGGTGGCTTGAGAGAGAGAGAGAGAGAGAGAGAGAGAGAGAGAGAGATGATGTGATTACTTGATGAGAAAGTCACTGGAGATAGGGGGGAAGATAGATATACAGGGGCAAGGACGGAGGAGGCGGTTGGAAGGGTTGCGAAGGTTCTAGAATGTTTCCGCCGGAGTTGGTCTTCTCGGGATCTATGGTGGCCGCTTGGTGGGTCCCGCAATTGGATGGATTAATCCGACTCATATTCGGTTTGGATTTTCAAAACAACAATGCTACTTGCACATACTTTTGTGCACATATCATGCACATACATTTTTGTGGGGCCTATATCGGTGTTCCACAAAATGATCCGAATCGCTCATCTTTTTTAAAATATTTTTTGACGAATTCCTATAAAAAAATCAGCTCCAACGGATATCGGTAAAAGCTTCATTAGAAATCGTCGGGCAAAACAGAATGATTCGCCCTACGATTTCTAATAAAGCTCTTACTGATATCCGCTGGAGCTGATTTTTTACAAGTACCCGTCAAAAAATATTTTAAAAAAGATGAGTAATTCGGATCATTTGGTGGGACTCCGATATGGGCTCCACAAAAATGTATGTGTATGATATGTGCACAAAAGTATGTGTGGGAATCATTATTGTTTTCCAAAAGATTTTTGAAAGTCATAGAGAGAGATAGATAACGAAAATTTGTTGCAGACTGTGTTTAGAAATTTTAAGACCCTAAAACGAATTTATGTGATCCAGGCATTAGGAAAGTTATTTGGTGAGAACTAAAAAGTAAAGTGTGCTTTGGAATAGAAACGTGGCATGAGAAAAGTTATTTGGTGAAAACTAAAAAGTAGATTTTTTTTCCCTTTTTTTGAGTGGGTATGTTATTCGGTGGAATTTATAAAGAAGATGAATGATTCAGATTAGAACAATAAAGATATAGTGAGATTCATAGTTAGGTCCGCAGTGCAGTGAGGAAAATCCCACAGTTTCCACCGCCGATGGTCAGAGTTTAACCACAGATAAATATTGTACAACCCATGATGCAGTGATGAGGGAAATCACACGATTTCTAACTTTCTACCGTCGGGGGTCAGAATTTAACCTCATATAAATGTTGTATGGGTTATGACATACGTTTACCATGACATTACCGTCGATTAGCCTTTTTTTCCGATAAAATTAAAAGTCTGCGGACATATCAGATAAATTAATGCCATGACTACCATATCTAGATATTTTATGCTGTGGGAAATAACTTTATAATGTTGTTTTGGTACCTCATTTTGTAACATTACTGTCGTTACTAAATGACGTATAGGATTGGGAAATTCTGCGGTACAAGACTCTGCAAGGCATGCTATAAGGCGTACATGGGCCATTAATCTTGATAATGAATAGTTGAAATACGATTTTTAATTATGACTGGTAAGAATCATTTATTACTGGTCATAATTGATTTTTAATGTGGACCGTTGATTGATGAGGTCGACGGCTATGTGCCGCCCTATACGTGCACCACAGCACCCCGAATTCTGACGTATAATGCCAAAAAATGATGCTCCGATATCAGATTTCACGTGTAACGCAATATTTTTCTCAAAATCTATTTACTTGCATTACGACAGAGTATTTATCCCCAATGGCCCTCCTGGTTTATATTGAGCACACAGAATTGGGCATGATTTTGACTTGCTGTCTCATTGAATGTGAAACGCCAAAATTTGCCAGAAAGGAGGTAAATGGATCAAATCTATGTACCTAACAAGATTAGAGTACAAAATGGTACTTACAAAGAGAAAAAGAAAAGAACAATGAACAATTTCAGACAACTAGCAAATGCAGAACATGACTATCTTCCTTCTATTATCAAATGACAGGAAACAACGGCCATTGCGACCGGACTTATTCAGCTAAAATTGTAGGTATGAAAGGATATTTTGTCAATGGCCAAAAGAGCCCTACCGATGCAGGCTGAAGGATACCCATCACCCTGTCCCTGGCCCTGGGAATACAAGGAGAAAAGCCACTTTTTTTTTTTTTTTTGGACAGTTTTGCCACAGCAACCAAGTATTGCAGTTCTTTCCTTGAGTGGACCTTGGCATCGGCCTAGACTTCAGCCCAACGGTCAGGTAGCAGTAGTTAAGTGTTGCAAGGTTCTGGGTTCAAGCTGATTAATCTAAAGACATTACACAATGTGTATACGTTCTCATATGTAAGAATTGATGACAACTTCTCTTTTCCTTCCGTCCTGTTTGAACCAGTGAAATATTTCCTAATTACGTCTGGTGCCAAATATCATTCTCAGAAAGATACTAGGAAGAGGGAAACAGGGAAACTGTGTTTGCCCTCGTAACCTTTCCTGCTTCAAACTTCACATCATTAAGCTTCTCCTGGCACCATTTGAGTTGAGAAGTGGAAATTATCGACATTTTGAGCACCCTTGATACCAGCTTCATCTCTATCATTGTAAACAAAATTTCCTTCTCTAGAGATGCTTCCAGAGGGTTCACTCCTCTCTTCAACCAACACCTCCTCTTCCCTTGCAAGTCTTTTAGCCATAGCTCCTTCTACAGAAAAATAAAGCAATTTATTGCATTTAGTATGTTATGTTGGTATCCTAAATCACGATGAAATGAAAAATGCATCAAAATTCGTAGTTCTCCAAATTTCAGCAACGGATATTTGAATGTGATGTTTGCTATGCAGATACATAACTGGAATTACCTTTCGGAGTGCCTTAGTAAGATTTGCTAGGAGCTCCAAATCTCGAGGGTCTTCTACCGGAGGATAAGTCCACATGAGATTACTCATTTTCCACCGCGGTTTCTTTTGGTCTGTTTTTACATATATCCAAAATGCCTTTATGCATTTCTCTATGCCCTGCAACACCTCTGTTGCCCTCATGGCTTCTCCCTTAGTTTCGTCATCTTCTCTTTCCTCCGTATAACCTTGAACGATCAGAAGTATAGTGCATTGGAGGACAAGGGAAATATGCCAATATCATTCATTTGTGCATAGGACTGTAGTATATTTCATTCCATGAAACAGTCCAACACGCGTTTTAGGCGAAGGCATGCATTTCTTACTAATATATAATGATTGCATAGCTTTCGCATCGTGATGAAGTTTTAGAATTTGTTATATAATAAGGTTCACCACATTTTAAAGGTATATATCTTTTCAAATCTCAATCAGCAAATTTTGATACCCTTCTCAAATGAACAACTATTTTTCTCTTTTAAAAAGGAAAACACATGCTGAAGTTACCATTTCATATGCTTCATATGTTGGAGATGGATAAATGGATAGCACTAATTATTGATTTGCCAACTTGATTAACGAGGATAAACATATGTTCCTGTGAAAGGTACCTGAAACTTGAGGAACTTGGAGTAGACTCCTGAAAGTTAACCTCCTTTGAGCATAATTCCAGTACCTTTCGCCCTCGCACCTTTCATCTTCCATAAATCTCTCTAGAAGTATTTGAAACTTTTGAAATCCCCGACGACATTCTCATAAAAGGTGCCATTTTGAAAGTTTGAGCATAAGAGAGCCTCAACTTTTCGGTACTGGTAATGTAGTACTTCCCAGGATAAGCACGAATGAGCCACGTAAACCAATTCAAAGTCACTTTCTAAGCTTCTTATTAGCCTTCTTCTAGCCATCTTGCTCCATGAAATCTTTGGGATGGAGAATTCCACAGGCTTTATATCCTCAAATGAACTAAGAGAAGCCAATTGCTTGTTCAAGATTGCACCTGCATACAAAATACCTTGTCAATATGCCACTAACGAAAAAAGAAAATAATTGCATGCTCTGAATTCACCTCAAATGCCTCGTGCTTATGCAACAAATTTTTCATATCATTGTAAATGTTTTCTCAAATATTAACCTTCTGTTTGTAAATCAGCTTATGATACGAGTACCTACTTATTCCACATGTTCTATCGTGATTGAGCAAATCAAACCATCTCATCCTTTCAGTGTATTTCTCATAGATTGAATCTACGTCGGCCTCCATGCTTTGATTGATCAATTCTCCCTCAACGGTTGGCGCATTAGAGCTACACAATGATGGCAAAGTTGCATTAATTTCATCATCTTGGGGAGGTGAAATGGAGCTGCTCTCAGAAGGCATACACACCTCCAAGCTTCTGTCTTCATCGATAAGCACATGGGGTTCTCTTATAATCGACTCCACCAGCAGTGAGCTGTCACTGCAATCAATGTCTGCTTCAACCTCTTCCACTTTAACTTCATTTTTAATGGATACTGCATAGCAAGAGCTATATGAATCTACCATCTGATTTTGAATTGTAGCGCTTGGAATTTCATGCTCCTCCACCTCATTTGCAAACTCTTCATTGGTGATTCTAATGAATGCGAAAGCACAGAGGATACTGGGAAATACCCTGCAAATTTCAGACGCTACAAACCAAGCGATTCGAATAGCTAGCGAGACAAGGAGGGGAAGCCATCTTTGTAGTAGTTTTATCCAAAGGAAATCTGACAGAGAAAGAGCAATAGCGGGTGGATGTAGAAGCCGAGATAAAACTTCTTCAGAAATCCATCTGGGAAGAGGATAGATTCAAGGATAAACCAACAAGATGTGAGCAAAGCTATCCTCAAAACATAACCCTCCATGGCTTGGACTAACCTCTTATTTGGGAGTTTTAGCATTCAGCTTTTTTTGGATTGGCCAACTTAGTTTCCGGGAGCGTATAAACACAGATTTATATATCCAGAGATGTTTGATCAAAAGTTCAAAACTAGCAGGGTGGTTAGCCAATTGATACATTAACTAATGACATGCATTGACAATTAGGTCTTAAATAATCAGTGGAAACAAATCAAACAATGGTTTGTTGGTGAGTCTTTGATGAGGTTTTATAAAGGATTATGGCTTACCTTCCAAGACAGACAAAACTTGGATTACAATAAAATGTATTATGTTGTTATCCTATCTCTAACATTTTGTTTAGTGTTCCAGTAATTCATACCAATTTGGTTTCCTCTTATCCCACAATTCGGACATGGACTGCGGTTTTAAATAAAGGCGGTTGAGCATCGTATAGGCCATTACGTAACGTAACGGGATTTCAGATCACAGATATTGGCCGATATATGGCCATATCACCATTACCATTACCTTTCCCCATGTCGCGATTTAAAACCCTGACATGGACATATAATTGTCCAAAAATAAATATTTAACCCATGATATAATTTACTTATGACAGGTGATAGTTAACTTTCTTTTGTTGAATCTTATAGTGGAAGTATCATTTGGTCATGAACAAAAGAGTAAGGAGGGCAGTTGGAGAGTGTTAGGAAAGCAAATTTAGCAGATTGGGTTTTGAGCGAGGGATTTAAATTAATATTTTTTGCCTCTGATGGCTTTTCTGCAGAGACCATGAGAAAACGAAAGTATAACTGCTGAAAAGAAGAGGAGACATTTGCCCATTCAAAAAAGAAAGGAGTGAAAGCTACTGCTTTTGGATGGGTGGGGGATAACCTAAGGATAGATTATTGGAGGTACGTCATAACTTATGTATGCTATTACCTCACACAGAAGATTAGGATCATGAATTTGAGTGAAATGGATGGCTTTCTACGCCGAAAATTATTAGGTGCTCTTGGAACATTAATTGCCATGAGCCGCTCGGCAGGACCCTTAGGCCTTAACCGTACACATAATTTTTGTGGGGCCCATGACTACCCCACAAGTGTGTGAGGTGGTTAATTAAGAGTATTGGGTGGGCAGCACGTGGCCGTACTCCATCAACTCTCTATGATTTCTTCGATCTTCTATACCACATGCAGTAAAGCCCACCGAACCTGAATTGCTTTTCTTCCCACCACATACACAAAACAATCCACAATAAAACAAACACTTACAAATTGATACATGTATATGTGTATCAGTGAATGAATGAAATAGAAATCAATTCTACTTTTAGATCATGAAAGACTTTGCAAGTTCTTTATTTGTGGTTGGCTAATTCCGTGACGTGTCTGTGTAATTGCGAATTAGTTGTTTTAGTGTTGGAATTGAAGTTTGTTAGTAGTAAGAGGCCCAACCGAATTGGATTGAAGATTCAAAACGTAGAGGGTTTCCAGATTTAGCAAGGTTAAATAGGTTGCTCAAGCAACTTGGACGGACTGCTTGAGCTAGCAGCCTTTGTTCGTTTTTTGTAGCGGGTGAATAAACTTCAGAGATCGTCAAAAGGTGGCTTGAGCAAGCTTTGGAGACCGCTTGCTAGGTCAAAAATATCTATGTAAGGCGTTTTATTCTTTCAGAAAGGTGGAGCGCAGCCACAACGTTTAAGAGAGAGAAAAAGTTCGTGAACACAAAGAAACACTTGTGGGTTAATTCCTTGAGAGATTTGATGAGGTCTGAACCTATATGCTTACATAATCTCTCTCTCGGTAGTTTGTTCATCTTCTATATATTAAAGGAGTTTTTTTTGAAGGAGTTCAAAGGCGATTGGAGGTTAGTCTAAGGGAGGAGTCCTATGTAGATCAAAGCATCTATTAGAGTGGATAGTGAGGAGTCATAGCGTGGTTGTACGAAATTCTTTGTTTCCGTATTTGCGTATAGTGCTCTCTTTCCTCCCGTGGTTTTTTCCCCGTCTTGGGGTTTTCCACGTATATTTGTGTTATGCTTACTTCTGTATTTATTGCGTTGATTATCTTGCATAATCACATCGATTAGGGTTTGATTAAATTAGTTGATTAATTTAATTCGTTCACCATAATAGTAAATCACGAGGTGATCCGATCTTGGTTTTTCAGATATGTAGAGCACTGTTCTTTAGTTTGCATTTCTAGTTCTAGCTGGTCAAGTAGACAAATACTCAAGCTGTGATAATTGTACCTACAACCTGTCTGTATTTTCATTGTCCACTTTTTCACATTTATTTTTGGATAGACAAAAGTATTCTTATGATCCAAATGTTTATTTTGCAAGTTTTCATCCTTTGTTTATGAAATCAAGATATTCGGATATCGGTAAGCACCTAACCGACTTTAATCAGTGTAAAAATTCTTTTTTTTTGAAATAGGGGTGGCAAGTGCCGCTCCCCCTCAACATGCTGAAAACAGTGGGAAGTGCCACTGTTCTCTAACTATAGGATATAATGGATATACTCCGTATTAAGGTGCAAATTAGTTCAAGTGTTTAAGAGGAAACACGTGAACAATGCAGGAGTGTATACAGAAATTGCTCGGGTGCTCTTATTGATGAGTAAAATACTTTTAACTATTTTTTTTCTTTCGACAAAAGAAATTTTATTAATCTTTAAAAAGGGAACACAAATTAAGAGGAACAATGACAAACAAGAGCTGCATGAGACTCAAAAGAGACGTTGGCAAGAAGCCAACAAAAAAAAAGAAACAACCTGACACACCAACAGCTAAAAGAAAACAGCTCCAACACACCACACCAAAAAAGGAAACAAAGAAAAGTGAACACTTCCACCAGCAAATTGGAAGACAGCATAGAAACAAAACCAAATCGAAGAAAAAACAACAAACCTAGACCCACAGATGAAATTGGAGAAAGAGCACCTGAGAAGCAGGAAGAACAACAACTCCAAAAGTAGCACACAAAAATCTTGGAATCAAAACAACCACAGACAAAACAGCAAACACCCGCATGAAGCCACCTAGCAAGCAAACCCATCAAGCGACACAAAGCAACGACAAAACCCCAGCCAGAGCTACTTTGAGTAGAACATTATTTCTCATGTCAATAGTACAAGACACCTAAGCATTATGGCAAAAGATCAAGTCATAGTAATTAGGGTCTACGGACGCCAACGAGTGCAGTATTAGAAAGTGAGAAGTAAGGAGTACTATAGTCTTGTTTGTTTGTGTGTCTAACAACTATTATATGATAATCCATATGAAGAACAAGCAGGCATCAAACAAAATTAGTTAATTATTTTGTCTTGTTATGGTGGAATTTGTCATCAAGCTGTCCATTAAATTTTTTCTAGATCTTTATTCTTATCATTCTATGAGTGGATATTCTATGAAATATCACATGATTTTCAGCCTTGGGTTCAGTCTTTTTTTTATTTCATTATTAAGGTATGTTACTCTTGACCATAAAATTTTGTGGATAGGTATTTGGATTTGAAATACAGACACAGAATTCCCATATAAGTTAGAAACAAAATGGATCCCTTTTGTGCGGATAGCCTGGTAGGATCAATACTTTGTGTTTAGATAGTATGGCTGTATAAGTGAGCAATTCCAAAAGAGTTGTGATGCCTTGGTAATAGTTTGGTTATAGTAGAAGGCCTGCATCTTTGGAAGCCTGAATAATTGTTTACTTTTAAGAAACTATTTGGGTCTGACATAGAAGGATCGAAGTTCCCATGTTAGTTTGAGTACTTTAGTTTTCAATCAAATTGCTCAAATGTGATTTTTTATGTTGTGGCAATACTGTAAAGAGCCTGAGATGTACTGTTAGTCCAGATTTTGAGTAGGTTACTGATCAACGTGCTCATGCTACCATATATACTTAGTACTCCTTGGTTGTTTTAGTGGTTTAAGATCTCTTTTAAGGGATTTTTCTAATGGTGGTTGTCCTCTCTGCAAAACCATGACCAGTTCATCTAAGTCAATGATTTCAGCTCAATCAACAACCCTCTATGTATGTGTATGTGTGTGTTGTGTGTATCCACCCCCTTGACATAAATGAAGTTGTCCACCGCTTTTTTCGCTTGGATTACTTCTTCTTTGCGTTCAATTTTAGTGCACCCCAGTGTTGGTTGTTCACTTTTCATTTTTACGTTCCTCATCCTTTTGGAGTTTTGTTGTTTGGTACTGATTTTTGTATTCTCCAATTCTCTTTCTTGCTTGGTAGGTCTTGACTGCCATTGAGAATTTCTATATATGTTCTATTGCTGTTGGGATGGTAATAGAGATCATTGTAATGTATCCAATTCAACATCAGAACTATCCCAAGGATGCTTATAAGTTTTGATACATCATACTCTGCATGCGATTTTTCATCCCATGTATCGAATAAGTTAAGAAATGGAAAGAAAATGTAATGATGTCAGAATAAATAACCCTATAGTTGGCTGTATTTCACCACTATGAATCTGATTGTATTTTCTAATAAGCCTGTACAACTCCTTGATTTACAAGGCATTCTTGCGGAAATTGTAGAAAATGTGATGGGAAAGGGACTTATCCCAATTGATAGGGGAGATATGGGGTGTTAGACGACGTGCAATAGTCCCAACATTGCATCAGAAGGTACCATGATGGCTTCTTACGTTCACTTCTGTTTGGTTTGATCTTTTTCTTTCTTGTATTGGTCTTTAATGTCTTTTTAACTCTGTCGGTTGAAAATTGTTAGTTTGTGAAATTTCCTGAGTTTGAACTATTTTAGTTCCAGCTTATTTTCAAAGATAAAATGGCTCTATCTGAGTATTGTGCGATCTTTATAATCTCTGCGTATTGGACAAGTTACGAATAGACTGTGCCAAAAGCTCGATGAGGCCGATTCAAACAAAGAAGATGTAGAGATGGAGTCACTTTTCTCCCGTTAGAATTGAATAGGAAAAGTTGGTTATTCGGTTGAAGGATAAGGAGTGGGTTAGAGTGTTGGATGATGTTTGCATTCTATTTTTTACCCTTTCTTTTTCACATTCTTTCTGTTGTATATCTAGCTTTGTTGTGTAGCTACCTAATAAGATAGCATGGATTTATGATAATAATGCATATGCAGATGGTGCTTTGGATAAAGCGAGAAAAAACAAGAGAGGCCGCTTAAAGATACACTGAATCTTGTTCTTAAGAAGAGGAAGGTAATGGCAAAAATTTGACAATTAATAAATTGACTAGCATAATTGCCCTTTGGTATATGTTTTGGACATTAACTCTTTCGGACTCCTTGATATGTTTCTATACTCTTGAGCTCATGATAATAGTTAATTTAAATCTTTTGCTCTTCATTGCTATGCTAGCATGCCCAAATCGGTACCTTGCCAGTCAAAAACTTGCTGAAGAGAAGCTATTAGAATACAAGGAAGATGGAATTTTGTTTGTGAAAAAGACTCGATCATCATTTCTCCTTGTTTTAGCTTTGATTGGAACTTGTATGGTCGACCGAGGTGGAGTCCTTGGAGCATTAATTCCTGATATGGTGTCGTTTGGAGAATTATTTGTAGGTATAGGCTTGTATCTGGTTGGCCGTGTAGCTTCATAAACCATTTTCTTTACGTCTATTTTAATGTGGTGGACCTGGTGGTGTTGGATGTCCCTCTCAATCAATGGAAGCATCTCTAATCACCAGATAACATATGATTGGTTTTACTTCCTGAGTAAATTTCGTGCATTCAGTTTGTGAAACTTCCTTCGAGTATAGAGCATCGGATGTTAACTTGGTAACCTGTGTTATTTTAATTTGTTTTGAGTTCTATGCTCATCGACATCTAAAATTTCAGAAACAATCAAAATCGATCTCTACTACGGGCATGATAGACGTGCCTTGCACTTCGCGATGCACCTAGTTCTATCAACCTAGGACCCATGGGAACCGTTCATTGGCCCATATCCCTTTCTCCTTAAAATCACAAATCTTTTTTGGGCTCAATAAGTTAAAATGATTTTTTTTTTGCTTTTTAATTTTACATCAAACTTTTGCAATTTATTGATTCGTCTCATCGAGAGGATTTGAAAAAGTGTAAAAACTTATGGTTAGAACTCATAATTTTTAAATAAAGACAAAAATAAGTCAAAAATTCTGTCTTTTTCGCTTTTTTGTGTTTTTATTCTAAAAATTATGAGTTTCAATCCTAATTTTTTACTTATCTGATTCTTCTCTGTGAGACGAATCAATAAGTCATAAAAATTTGACGCAAAACAAACAATTGTAAAAAAAAAATTAAATACAGACAAAAAAAGAAAGAAAGTCACTTAACTTATTGAACCAAAACAATTACTTGTACTGTGCCTAGCTTCCTCCTAACGGAAGTTAACCTATATTCCACCGTTAACTCCTTAAATCTAATATTAAATGCTACCAATGATCTCCTGTTTTTAGGAAATTTCAGTTTCTCTCTCTTCCATATCTTCTCAACAAAGCAAAAAGAATAAGAATGGAGAAAACCTCTGTTAAAAATAAAAAAAAAGAATGGGAAAAATCTAATGGAATTCATCCAACCCTAACGCTAGTATCCCGGAGAATTCTGGAAGCGTATCGACATGCCAGAATGGAGAAATCTTTAGAATAAATTTTCATAATGAAGGGTTTGGGTCTTCATCTTTCCATATGCACGATTCTCTCTCACCCCCAAAGTTTGCATGCAATGTTCTGGAAAAAGAAAATGGATCTAAATAGTAATTTCGAAATTTAAAAGAACCGTTATTCAAATAACTTTAGCTTGTAACAAACCTGTATGCGCATACTTCTGGTATCCTTTTTTTTTTTCCCTGGTATCAAGAGTTCGTACTTGGTTTTTATGATAATTAATTAACTAGCAAAGAACCCATTTTTTCATCCCTTCCTATATAATCCTGTTGGCACGGAATAGCTTTGGACCCATCCAAGCATGACTTGATACAGTGGAAATGGTCATCAAATAGGTGTTTTTCAGTTAAGTCTATGTATGGACAGTGGGAGCAAGGAGTTCAGATTGGGGGCGAGGTGTTGGGGTCATTATGGAAGAATCTAAGTCCACTAAAGGTGGAAATATTTTCTTGGTTGGCTTTACAAGGAAGGGTAGCCACTCAATCAGTTCTTGCTCATAGAAATACTAGTGCTAGTCCGTGCTTACGGCACTACGCATCCCGGTTGGAAGGCGATGGCAGTTGTGTGATTTAGGTGAAAACCATAGGCACTTTATAACCGGGAAGTGGGAGGATGCACTACAGCCTTTGGATTAAATGAATCTAAGCCGTTGCAACAATTTGTCCCCACACTCTTTTGTTTTATAATAGAGATGCTTCAAGAGGGTCAATTGCCACTTTGCCCTTTTTGTTCTCTCTCTGAGGAAACCCCTGAGCATTTATTTTTGCACTGTGTGTTTTCGTGGAACACTTGGTTGAGTATAATGCAATGGTGGCAAATGGTTTAATTTGGGTCTGCCCTTCTTCTTTGCCAAACCTTGCAATTTGGTGGTTTAGCAATTCTTTCCGAAATTTAGAGAGGCATGTGTGGGAGGTGACGTTCTTTGCATCTTTGTGGTCTTTGTGGCTTGTGCGGAATAACCTCATTTTCAACAATGTATCAAGGTCAGCAAGTGAAGTTGGGGATTTAATTAAGACAATTATGGCTATGTGGATGAAAGCAAAGTTCGACATTAAGGTATATTCGGTGGAGGATTTAAGGAGCTTCCTAGGTGGAATTCGTAAAATAAAGTTGTAACTTAGGGTGTGAGGTGTTGTGTCATCCAACTTCTCGGTTGGATACTTGATCGTTCTGTACTTCTATTCCTATGTTTGTTTTCCCTCGATGTACCCCTTCGAGTTTAATAAAAAAAATTCGTTTGGCGAGAAAAAAAAATAAAAAATCTAATAGAAAACTTGAATCAAACTAAAGAAAGATTGTCAGACCTTATGATTTATTCCTTGATAAACAATAGCAAGCGTAACTACGAAATTTTTTGTTGAGAGTGATCCGGTCGATCTACTACTATTGTATTTCGGGTTTAGTTTTAGAGACCGAACTTAAATTGATTTCTCTGCTTATGCTAGAATCATAATACTAGGTGTATGAGCTAATCTATTCGTGAAATAATGGGATTCTAATTTCCCATCACGGAGGAGCTTTCCCATAAAAAAACAAAACCTTGGTTTAAAAATGTTACCCTGAAATGCACCATATAGTGCAAATGAGCGGAGCCCAGCTTGGGTATTCCATTTGGTGTACGCTAAAGGTTCACAGCATTCTATGGGATCCATTTGAGGGTTTTACATAAATGATCGGAGTTGCTCAATTTCTTTTAAATATTTTTTAAGCATTCCTCTAAAAAAAATTAGCTACGTCGGATATTGGTAAGAGCTTGATCGATTCTACGCTCAATTTCCAGTCAGCAAATTGAGCTTAGAATTGATCAAATATTTACTGGCATCTGACAGAGCTGAAAATGTTTTAAACAATCAAAACGGCTCCGATAACCGGAACCTTATGATTCCTTAGTTAGAATGGGGCTCCAACTCAGCACCCCATGAGTGAGATTTTGAGAAGAGTTGCTCTTTGGAGAGCAATGAAACATGTATCATTGTTTGATTGTTAGTTTTGAGATACAAAAAATTTATAGATTTGCGTATTATTTCGTCTTTATTAATTTTTTTTTAACTATTTGACAAAATTTTTTTAATATTTAAATAGAAGTACGTTATGTATATCAAAAAGTAAAGAATAAGTAAAAGAAGTTGGTAAAAAATCACTAAAGATGAAAAAATACGAATGACAAAATAGTGAAAATTTTGAAGAGAATTTCTGAAAGGAGACCCAAACAAAAGGTATTTTGTATTACTTGTGGTATACACCAAAATGGTACACACGGTAATGTGGTGTACACCAAATGGTACTTGTACATCAATTTGTGCAAATTGTATTTGTGGTTGTATCATTTTGATCACACTCGCCTACACCAAACTTGGGGCGGAACTTAAAAATCTATTCAATTAAATGCCAGAGATATGCTAGGTGCATAATTATTTGAACACAACACTAAACACAATCCCTCATATATACATGGGTCCCACACACATTTAACACGTGAAACCTATGTGTTTGTGAGAGGTTGTGTTTGATATTGTGTTCAGATGGTTATGCACTTAACATTTTTTTTAAATGCCATGCGGGTGGTCCAATTAATGCAAAGCATTTTTATCCAACTTTTTTCACATGTAAATGATTGAGATCCCATTAAACGGGAATAACTTATAAGCATTTCAGGTTTGGGGGTGTTTTAGGATTGTTTTGGTCTTTGACCAGCACTTGGGTCTCTGCTTGACCGATTTCTAGACCTAAAATAATGGGTTGCACCAAGCGTAGGGCTGAGACAGACGTAGCACAATATCCGGTAAGACTGGAGTCGAATCCATTAAGGACGGTGGAGTGTGTGCTGTGGAACATCGGGTTGTTACTTTTTAAACTGGCTCTTAGATAGCCACCCCTTGACAATTGATTGAGATTAACTAAACTTACGAAATAATTTAACTTTTTAGACAATTAAAAGGAGGTATGGTTGTAGGGTTTATAGCACTCGTAACCAGTCCAGATCAACCTGCTTCATTTGGTGTTCTTGAAAACGTTCAATTTGGGATTGAAAAGATACCCAGCAAGATGCGAAAACTTAGGGTCGCCGTTTACCCATGCGCAGCGAAGAATGAGTTTTGGACTCCCATTCCCCCGTTCACATGGGCTCCGACAATACCCGGATTCGTCCACGGGAAGTATTTTTCAATCTAAAATCGTTTTCTTTATTATTTGAAATTAAGAGCAGTGTCCGAACTAGTCACAGTGTACTAATCACCCTGCGACCCTACCCATTCAACTACTTACTCATTATTAAGCAGGAAATAAAAGAAACCCTAATTTGAAACATGCTTCTATTACTGATATGAAAATTAAACAAGAGATCTAAACCAAACAAAAATAAACAAACAACTTTTATAAAGAACATAAATTAAAACGAATTACCAGAGTGCGAATAATTAAACAAGACTTTAAATAACTTGATGAAAAGAGAAACTCCAAAGAAACTAAATAATATTCGAACCAAATAATGCCAGCCCCCGTCCGTCATATCGTCAGTGCCGAACCAATTCATGGATCAAAAATGCTACACACACAACATCTCCCACACAACAATTCACACAACCGCTGACGTCATCATAAAACGACGTCGTTTTGATTTAAAAAAAAAAAAAAAAAAGACCCCACGCACAGAACGAACGCTTTCCCTTCTCCTTCCCCTTCTCGTTCAAAATACAAATTACAGTCAGGAGAAGCGAGAGAGGGGCTCGCACCACCACCACCGGCGACAATGCTTCCCACCTCCACTGGTGACCACACTTCCCACCTCCACCACTAGAGCCCAACCCTAGCCCTCCCCACCGCCGGCGACCGCCACTACCACCGGCTTCTGGGCAGTTTGACATTGTTACCCCCACTTGAAGGTCTCTCTCTCTCTTTCTTTCTCTCTCTCTCTCTCTCCCTGAACTGATTGCTGAGTTGCTTGAAAAAAAAAGCCTAAATTGATCGAGTTCGTGAAAAAAAATCCCCTAATTCTAGCTTGTTGAGCAATGCTACATCAGTGGTCTGAGTTTTCTTGACATTGTAGACAAAATGAAAAATTATAGTTTGCTTAGAGCTTGGGAAAGCTCCTTGTTGCACACTATTTTCGTTTTAATTATTTTAAATGGAGAAATCCTAGGTCCTTGATCCATTCCATTGGAGGGCAAAAGCTGTAAGATGAGTAGGGCCAAGCGGTGCCATGATGTCAAATGAAAAGGTCCTCAATTTCTTGCTGAATTTGAAGTTGAGCATTATGTGGCTAAAGGTGATATGATCTTGTTGTTGCCTTTCGTGAACAAATTTTATAGATCTTTTTTGGAGGAACATTGGATTATAGGGATGACAATCCTCTTAAATAGTACTGTATATCTAATGGAAGAACACCTTGCAAAATGCACAATGTCTAATAGCCCCTGGTGCATATGCAAAACTCCCAGATAATGTTGTTTCTGTCGAGTCTAATTTCTGGCTAAGTGTTTTACCTTCTCTTCTTCCACCCAGTCTTTCCGCTGCAGGCATGGGAAGGCTTTTCTCTTCAGTAAGGTGTAAGTTATTCTTGATTTTGGGCAATCATGAATATATCTAATCACAAAACTCATCGTAATACAACTTCGTATGGACGTCTTAGAAGAGTTTTTGACAGAAAAACGGGTTGTAGTTGGTGGAGGGGAAAAGAATCGGCAATGGTAGTTCCTTGCTTTCTTGAATGCATGGTGGCTACAGAAATTTGACTCCATTACTTGCTTAATTTTATTGTGTAGCATCCGGTTAAAGTACTCTACGGGGAATGAGAATGATCGATCACTCCTTCATCTGTTTCATTTGCTGTTAAGTTACTCTATAAAAAATAAATTAGAAAAAACTTAGCATTCCCCTGAAAATGTCGAGGAATTTTATTCTCTTGCTCCAGCAAGAGGTGATTCCTTTGCTCACATTATATGCTTCTTACCAAAGATGAGATTTTCAGGGTCTTAAAGCAATAGTCTGTCACTTCATCCTTCATAATTTGTATGTTCAACTACGAGCAGAATAAGAGAATAGAATATGACTAGGGAACTGCATTACTGAAATTTCCGTAAACAAAATGAAGAATCAGGTATTGAGTGCTTTTGATTGGTATGATTGATGTTGTGCATTTACATTCCAAGTGCTGTGACATTTTGATGTTCTTATATTTCTTATCTTCCAGAGTGAATGTCACTGCAAGACTAGGATGTGATGATAGGAATGCATGCTGTTTGTGACATTATGGCTATTTGTGGTTGATACGAAACAAGTATCAACACATCCCAGTCTTGCAGTCAATGACCATATGGGATCACTTGATGGTGGAGCATATCAAGAAAAGAAATCATCTCATCATGCAACTGTAAAGGATAGCTCAGCACTTTCGAAAGTTAGCCATGGAACCATTAGCTTTGCAAAGATTAGAGGAGACTCGGAAAGGCAGTGAAAGAGATTGAAGCTATTCAAGTGAATCAAAGGCCAAGGAAAATGATCAAATTTGTTGTAGTTTGGACTATCAATATGTACTAAGCTTTGTAATATCAAGTTGTATTATTGCGAAACTTAACTTCGTATGTAATTGATAATTGTGATGAGAACGGCCTGGCGTGGGTTTTAAATTTATTGTATTATGGTTTTCATTGCAAAATGATAATTTGGCAATAGATTTTGGCTATGAATGTGGCTTGTGAATGGTGATCTAGAATGAAAAATGCCCGGGGTGGGCTTGTGCATAACCTCATGTTATTTCTATTATTGCTATTGTTGTACTGACTGAGATGCGAGACGTCGGGCTAGGACCAAAAAACAGGGGAGACCATGCCGAAATTTTTCAAGAACCAAATATAGTAGCATGATAATGTCAAATAGAATCTCATGTTCAATAATATCATGATCTCAACATGTCAATTTGACATTCTAACTTGTTGAATTAATAGTTCCATCAAATAAGATTTTAAAAGTTTCTTTTCATGGAGGATGATTTGGCCAGTTCAAGGTGTTATCGATAGCTTAGAATAAAACCAAAATAGTACTACGTTTTGAGGTGAATTCAGTCACTAATATCAATACTAGAATCATACTAGTGTATTTGGTTCTGGTAAAATTTCGGCATAGTCTCCCTTGTTTTTTGGTCCTAACCCGACGTCTAGCGTCTCAATCCGTACAACAATAACAACAATACAAACAACATGAGGTCAAGCACAAGCCCATCCCAGGCATTTCTCATTCTAAATCACAAGTCACAAGCTCAGTTTTCGCACAATAACAAGTAAATGAACCAAGCAATGGCAATGGCGTATATATTGGAACAGAAGCACAATATCAAGTAAATGAACCAAACAATGACAATATAAGTTGCTTTAGTTACATTATAAAGTTATACAATAGGTGACCATTTTTCCCATTTGATTCACCCTTTACAATCTGCCAACACATGGCAATAATAGTGAAAACTAACATAAGCACAATCACTTTCATCCATGTCACGCCCCAAAAATGAGAAGTGACCGGCCGTGAACTACGAGGCTAATCCGCGGAACACGCAGCCTGAATAAATCAAAATAACCGAAAATCAAATGATCGCTTTTTCATTATTAATCAAATCAAAAGCCAAATATGTCTCATCATAAATATGGGGCACAACCATCCCATGAACCAAATAATATCCAATAATCCAACAATAATTAAAATAATTTGTTATCTGTCAAATTGTTTCAAATGCGGAAGCGGTTTTTAAAAAAAAAACTAGAATGAGACACCCTAAGGAGGTCAACAAAAGAAAATCCCCGAGATGCCACCAGAGTCCTTGCCCCCAACTTGCCTGAAAGAGAAGTTGGAATAAATCCGTCAGCTGACAAGCTCAGTGAATAGCAAGTATGAATATTAAATAAAGTTGAAAGCAGGGACTAAAATAATTTACCATTAAATCATAATTTGGCATACGAGGTGTCCAATAGAATAATAAATTAATCAATGAAGCATTTAATCAAATAAATATTCTTGGTGGTGATCACAACAATAACTCCATCAACAATAGGGAACCACAATCAAACAGTACCATGGCCAAAATAAATCTCAACAAAATTGGATCCAATATCGAACATAGAGTCACCAGGGTTGGTAGCCCGTGGTACTTTTCCCTAAGACGATCCGGCAAAAGAAAGCCGTTGAGCATTAGGGTCACCGGCCTAACACGGTCTTTTCCCCAATGGCCAGGGTCACCAACACGAGAAGGAATAAGTTCCCTGGACTTCCGAAATAAATGTTCCCATGCATTAATATCCACGAAGTTCTCACCAAAAAGAATATTAACAAATGATCTCAGAAAATTCATCGTATGCCAATTTATAGAACAACTTATAAACATTTTTGAGTCTCCGAATAACATTCATATAAATTTCGGAAGGAAATACTTTTAAGGGACACAAGAATCTTTCAAAAATACGTAACATACTTAACTACTCACCTGGGTCCAAAGGTAATCTAACCGAACAACGCGAAATGAAATTAACCTGAACATAAGAATATTACAAAATAATTAACCAATATGGATACAGCGTTGGCCAAGTACTAACCAGGAAATAATGTATCAATGAACTACCCAATCCCCAATCTAGATAACTAATTCAGTACCAAACCGAAACTATAAAACCCAAACTTTGGATTTCAATCCCCATCAATTTATCTCCTACGTAACCACCTGTTCTCCAATCCCAAACTCTTATGAAATAGACTTCGTTCACACAAGAATGACTACATGATCAACTCACCAATAGCACAAGCACACAGCCTTACCAATAGTATTTAACTTTTTCTGCCACATGTAGAAACTAGCATTATTATTTTCCCTAATCTCCAACACTACCAATTCCCACAACACCAGATCAATGTGCCGACTCACTTTACACAACCATGACAGCATATGCACACCACTTGCCGAAATCTCTTTCTCTCTCTCCCTCGCACACCAAAATCACCATGCTCACAAAACCATACGGCACAAGCCTTTTTCGAGCCCACCAAATTAAGGACAAACTCCAACCCAAATTTGTTTGTTCATATATACTATTAATTGGTGGAATAAGAGATTTAAGAGGACAGAAGTGAATGGATTACCTGAACACAAGATGCCAAGAACTACCATGGCTATGGCTGCTACGGCTCTCAAACGCTATTCTCCAATATAAAACCCTAATATCAGTAAATGAATATATGCATAAGTACAGCACTTAAAAGCCCCACTACTCACGTGCTCCCTAAATTGTAGCTACTAATTAATCAAGACATTTATAAACAAGATACAAACTAATTAGACTTACACCCTCAAAACTGTCATAACGCCAGTTATACCCATAGGGCGCACAAAATACAAAGTTGGACCTGACAAAAACATCCAACTAATAAATGACCAATATAAATAGATAAATAAATAAATAAAAATGCTAGGCCGTAACAATCCACCATTCTTTAGCTTGAGAATGGGTTAATAGCTTGATCAGCTCTTCATTCTTTACGATCAGTTCAATGTTGGTGATGAACATCTCTTGGACCTTTGTTTGATACAAAGGATTCCTTGCTGGACATCAATTCCTCCACGTCGGGCATTTCTCATTCTCCATCTCACCATTAATTTGTTACCTCCCATTTCTTCAACTTATGCAGGAGATCTCTAACTTGTTCATTACATATGTCAACCATCTGTATGGAAACATCATATCAGAAGGTGTTCTTTCTTTGCTCTGCTAGAAGAAACCAATCGCTCAATGCTCTGTAATTTATGCCTTGAATTTGCTCCGCAAGATCTTTAGGTCCAGTCTGAAAACATACAAAAGAAGTGCACATGTTTCAGCACTTAAGAACAACGATTCAGCTTTCCCTAATCAGCTTTCAGCATAGAAGAGCACATGTTCAAGGTGTAAAACTGAACAGGATGCAGTTCAATCCCTAACATAAGAATTTTCCAAGATTGATTTTAAGAATAAAACCTTTAACTTGAAACAGCATAAAGCATAGAGAATTTTATCTAGCCAAGTGAATATAATTGTTTTTCCTATTGTTTGGGTAGCTATAGTTGCAGCATGTGTACCTTGTATCTCATTCCGTCAGATAGCATAAATAGTGATGGTGGAGAAATGAGTAAGTTCCTTTACTCCCTTTACTTCATGCACCTTCTCTCTTGCGGACAGGAACGGAAAGGAAGGGACAAATGTTTGGAACGGAAAGAAAGGGAGAAGAAATGACTAAAAAGCTGCTGTTGAGGAATGTGTCCTTTCTATTCTCTTTCTTCCCATGGCTTCCGAAAGGAGTTCCAAGTCACACAAACCCAACACCCCCCCGCCCCCCCACAAAAAACAAAAGAAAGAGAATTAGCATGCCAAAATACTATTTTTCACCCAACCAAACCAGCAGCCATTGACTGGACAATGCAGCGTTAATGGTCTTGAATTCCAATCTCTAGCTTGCTCATACGTTAGAATGGAGATTTACAAAATAAAACCATAACCATGTACTCAATTAAACTTAAGAGACGTTTCAATTTATCAAGCACAAACCATTCCAACATTATCTTTCATAGTACAAACTAAAAGGGCCAAATTATCCAAAAAGTTTACAAGTGAGATTTGTTTCTGGAAGAGCTAAACAGGAAATGGGCAGACCACAACATGGCATTGCAAATGATCCTAGACATATTGATGTATATGGATAGGACTTTCATCCCCAGTACACGCAAAACCCCAGTTCATGAGCTAGGGTTGAATTTGTGGAGGGACAACATTATCCACTCTAGCAACATACAATCGAGGCTTCATGATTCACTTCTTGAACTTGTTCAGAGAGAGAGGACTAGTGATGTTATAGACAGGGGTCTCGTGAGGAATGTAACAAAAATGTTCATTAATTTGAGTTCTTCTGTTTACCAAGAAGATTTTGAGAAACCATTTCTTGAAGTCTCTGCTGATTTCTACCGCGGTGAGTCACAACAGTTTATTGAGTCCTGTGACTGTGGGGATTTTCTAAAGAAAGCTGAGCGACGTCTGAATGAAGATATTGATAGAGTCACCCACTATTTGGATGGAAAAAGTGAAGCCAAGATCACTAATGTGGTGAAGACGGAGATGATTAAATGCCATATGCAAACATTAGTCCACATGAATAACTCAGGCTTAGTTAACATGATTGTGGATGATAAATATGAGGATCTAGGAAGGATGTACAGCTTGTTCCGTAGGTGCATAATAGTGCACATGTTCAAGGTGTAAATAACTAATTGCAGCATATACAATCAAATTCCTTCACTTAGAGACCCATTTTTAGCACTTAGTTGATAACCCAAGCACTCAAACACACTATTTTCAGCTCATATTTTCGAATTAGGGGTTTCTCAAATTTTTGGAATTAGGTTTTTTTTTTTAGTTTGGCAACACAACATTTTAGGGTTTCTCAAATTGAAACCCTCTAATTGATGAGGATGAGGAATAGATAATGGGGGTAATCAATCTATCTGAAATAAGGGGAGAGAGAGAGAGAGAGAGAGAGAGAGAGAGAGAGAGAGAGAGACCTTCGTCGTGGACAGCGTCGGAGTGCCAGAAGTCGGTGCTGGTGGCGGTCGCCGGTGATGGGGGAGCAGCTGGGGTTGGCGGTCGCCGGTGAGTAGCTGGGGTTGTGGTGGTCGCAAGTGGTTGGAGCCCATTTTTGCTTCTGTGTCTCTATTTTGAACGAGAAGGGGAAAGGGAAAAGGGGGTTTCTCTCTGTTCTGAGGCTTTTTTTTTAATTATCAAAACGACGTCGTTTTGAGCTGGCGTCATGCTGACGTCAGCGGTTGTGTGACTTGTTGTGTGGGAGTGGTTGTGTGTGTAGCATTTTTGTTCATGGATCGCCTCCTCCAATCTTTTCCACGGCAGCAGCAGCTTTTCTTCTTTTTCTTTCGTCCGAAGTCTCTCCTTTTCAAATCAGTAGACTGACTTATATATTATAGGAGTAGGGTTTTAAACCCCTAATAACATATAAGGCCCTTGAACTTTACATTATAAAACATTAGCCATTCAACTTCGAAGGACTTTGCATTTTGATCCATAACTTCCATAAATTCTTCTTTTTACCCAAATTCTCGGACAACAAGCTCGAGCAACCTATAAACATAAAAGCACATAATAAAAATTTGCTAACAAAAATAAATGACTAATAAATATAGTCTGGAGGGCCAAAATATGTATATTTTGGCACTTATCACACCCCTCAACTTACACTTTGCTAGTCCCGAGCAAAGAAAATAAAATGCAACCAAATAAAACAAACAAAAACCGATAGTTCTTTTAAACCCCCAGGCGGCCCCGGTAGGACGAGTGAAGTCTCGTGAGGGTTTTCAGCAGTGACCACCCACAAAACACTGCAGATCCTTTTATTTGAAACCCAAAAACCTACAAGACAGCTCAATGATATCTCAAGTAAAGATTATAAAGTCATCGCAAAGAGATAATGACATAAGCTGTTCTAGATACTATCAAGTTATAAAAATGAGTCACGGCATTTATACTCAGCGAGTATGAACAAGGGCTTCGGTTACAAGTGAAAAATAACCAAAATTTCTCTCCGGACCGAGTCTCGACTTCAAATCTCATCGTGTCATGCACTCAACAAAAGAAAACACTCGAAACAAGGTGCATATTACTCTCAATATGTGCGGGCAGACGTTATGTAAATGAAAGCAAGATACTTCCGCACAAAATGACACGAAAAGAAAGCTTTATGTAGTGGACACATGATCTCATCAACAGTATGTCAAGTATTAGAACTTTCTCTATTCACCAATCCACAATCCATTACCCCTAAGATCAAATAGGACTTTAATTCCGGTGATAACGTTAGGTAAGGGAAAACATTTCAAGGTTAGGGTAAAACATTCAAAGTGTCCGAGAATAGGCTAACCACAACTCACATAGGACAAATATAAAGATGCGTGCCCTCGTTTTCTTCTCTTTTGTTTTCAACTCCGCCACATCTCTCTTTCCTACCTGTAACACAAACTCACATTTAGAACAAGTATTTCTCCTTTCCACAATAATATGGTGTCTTCCCTTTTTGCTCCTTTTTTTCCTTTTTTTTTCTTTTTTTTTTTAAATGGGAAAGATCACCGGTCAATCAAAACTCAATTCACAACTCCACTCATCCTCTTCTCAATAATTCACCTTCACATCATTAACTAACCTTTCTCAATACACAGTATAGATGGTGGAGCTCAACAAGAAAAAGGCTTGTGTGCATGAGGCTCAAATGGGTTCACAAGAGATAATGTATGAATGAAAGAAACGAACCGGCTCAAAATAGCAAAGATAGCCTATAATCCTCTCCAAGGGGCAATACAACCATGCAACTTTTCAAACCCAAGAGATAAGTAGGCAATTCAAAATATTCCCAACACTTGACAACAAAAATAATGAGATCAACAACGAATTTGCTTTTTTTTTTTTTTTGAAACAACAAGAGTTTATTTGACATCACTCCAAGAAAAGATAAGGCTCTAAACTCATATGGGCATAAGTCTCCACTAAACTAGCCATCGAGAATAACTAAGTCACAACTCACAAGCAACCAAAGCCCAAACAGACGTGAAGTGCAAATGTGCTAAAAATAAATGCCATGACAAATTCTTCGCGACAAGTTAGCAAAAAGAACTACAATGCCACCACAAATATAATCAAATAATGACTATCACATCTCAAACTCAATCAATCACGAGCCAGTTTCAACAGCCTTCAAGTCTCATGCAAAAAGAAATTTTAGTTTATTTTATTTTCAAATTAACAAGATAAAGAACAAAGTGATTCCTTCCCCCAACTTGAATTATTCAATGTTCGCATTGAAAACATGAAAAATAAAGATAGGACAGAAATATAAAAGAGAGAAGAGATAGCACCTCGAAAAGGAAGGGCTAAGCAGAGTAAATTATAGAGAGAGGGGGACCCCCCAACTCAGATCAAACAACCTGCAAAAAGTTAGCCTCCAAAACAGCAAGAAAAATAACAAAAAGAAATAAATAAGGAAAGAAAGAAAATGAAATACAAAAAATCATCCACTTTCTTCACGCGAAAGACACCGATACTACTTTTCTCCCTGGCCAAAGACTGTATTTCCCTATTTGCTGGAAGGACAGTATGCATAGGATTCAACGATATCTTGAGAAGTGGTACCATCATCTAATAGGCTGTCACTCCCTCTGGGGCTGCCAGATTCCTTACCCACCACTCCGTTTGTGAAGCAATGTCCACAGAGTTGGGACATTAAAGTCAAATGGTTCAGACAGAATTTTCGCTGCTAACTACGCGCCTGCCGTTAGACCCAACCTCCTAAGTACTATATACATAGCTTTGACCAGGTGGCTATACTAGACCATTATTCTAATTTTTTTCTTTTCCAATTTCCTCTTCTTCTTTTTTTTAAATGCTTAACAAGAAATGAAAGAACAAATATACAAATATTGTGCCCCAAACCCAAGTTAATAATGGGTACCCTTATTGCTAGGAGCCAGGTCCACTTCTTAGTGAAGAAAGTGGTACGCGAAAGCTACCCGTCGGAACGTAGCCCAACGGCTACATAACAGGGTCATCTGAATAAACAGGATCAACCAAAACCTCATCAGGTTCACCGACTTCTACATATTCCAAAAATGGTTTCAGACGCTGCCCATTAACCTTAGAAATATTACCATTCTTAGGGTCACAAATATCTACCGACCCATTCGGATAAATCTTATGCACAACGTAGGGACCATCCCAACGGGATCTCAACTTACCAGGAAACAAATGGAGGCGCGAGTTATATAGTAACACTTTCTGACCAACACTAAAGGTTTTTCGCTGAATATTCCTATCATGATATGCCTTAACCTTAGCCTTATAAATACTCGCACTCTCATACGCGTCATTACTAATTTCCTCAAGCTCACACAACTGGAGCTTCCTATGGGCACCCGCCTCAGGTAAACGCGCGTTAAGCGTCTTAATGGCCCAATAGACCTTATGCTCCATCTCAACGGGAAAGTGGCAAGCCTTACTGTAAACAAGCCGGTAGGGTGAAGCACCCAACACGGTCGTATAAGCAGTGTGGTAGGCCCACAAGGCATCGGTCAACCGAAGTGACCAATCCTTCCTATTCGGGTTCACGGTCTTCTCTAAAATCCCCTTAATCTCACGATTCGCTAGCTCAGCCTAACCATTGGTTTTAGGGTGATAAAAAGTAGACACCTTATGAGAGATGCCATACTTACTCATTAAAGCTCCAAAAGACCTATTGCAAAAGCGTGTGCCTTGATCAGAGATAATGGCACGTGGGATGCCAAACCTTGACAAAATGTTAGCTCGCAAAAACTCCAGTACGACCTTAGAATCACTGGTCTTAGTGGGGATAGCCTCAACCCACTTAGAAACATAATCCACCGCCAGGAGGATGTACTCATACCCATATGACACCGGAATTGGGCCCATGAAATCAATACCCCAACAATCGAAGACCTCTATCACAAAAATATTCTGGAGGGGCATCATATTCCGCGGGCCAACCTTGCCTAATTTTTGGCACCGGTCACACAACTTACAAAAGACGTAAGTACCCTTAAAAAGACTCGGCCAAAAGAAACCACACTCATTGACTTTGGCGGTGGTCTTCTTTGCGGAGAAATGACCTCCGCACACCTCGGCGTTACAAAATTCTAAAATTCCCCTTTGATCAGCTTCGGGGACACACCGGCACAAAATTTGGTCCGCGCAATACTTGAACACATATGGATCATCGTAAATATATTGCCGGACCTCTCTCAAAAACCGCTGTTTCTTAGCTGTGGACAATGAGGTGGAATTTGCCAGTCACCAAATAATTGGCGATATCTGCAAACCATGGGCACACATTAGCAGTGAACAACTGCTCGTCAGAGAAAGTATCCACAATGGGGAGATGAAAGGTGGGGTCCTTAAACTCCAGACAAGACAGGTGGTTGGCCACTACATTCTCGACCCCTTTCTTATCCTTAATGATAATGTGGAATTCTTGCAGCAAAAGAATCCACCGGATAAAGCGAGCTTTCGCGTCCACCTTGGTCATTAAGTACTTCAAAGCCGCATGATCGATAAAAACCACAATCTGCGACCCTACCAAGTAGGACCGAAACTTATCTAAGGCAAATACCATTGCGAGCAATTCCTTCTCGGTGGTGGTATAGTGCATCTGTGCCTCATTCAGCGTCTTGCTTGCATAATAAACGACGCAGGGATCTTTCCCTCGCCTCTGCCCTAAAACCGCTCCGATTGCATAGTCGGAGGCGTCACACATCAACTTAAAGGGCAAACTCCAAGCTAGAGGCTGAACAATCGGCAGAGTAGTGAGACTCCGCTTTAATGTATTGAATGCCTCCTCACATGCGTCGGACCACACAAAGGGTGTATCCTTCGACAACAACTGACACAACGGTCGGGAGATGGCACTGAAATCCTTAATAAAACGCCGGTAAAAACCGGCGTGACCTAAGAAAGACCGGATATCCTTGACAGTCTTGGGAGAAGGAAGATTTGCAATCAAATCAATCTTCGCCTTGTCCACCTCAATACCTTTGGATGAGACAATGTGTCCCAACACAATTCCTTGGGTCACCATGAAGTGACATTTGTCCCAATTAAGCACAAGTTGCTTCTCTTCGTACCGTTGCAAGACCTTTCCTAAGTTCTCAAGGCATTCGTCAAACGAATCCCCGAAAATCGAAAAGTCATCCATAAACACCTCTACGATCATTTCTATCATGTCAGTAAATATTCGCATCATGCACCTTGAAAAGGTTCTGGGAGCGTTGCACAAGCCAAACGGCATGCGGCGGTAGGCAAACGTGCTGTAAGGACACGTGAAGGTGGTCTTTTCCTGATCCTCCATGGCTACCTCAATTTGATTGTAGCCAGAGTACCCATCCAGGAAACAATAGAATGCTCGGCCAGCCACCCTCTCTAGAATTTGATCAATGAATGGGAGAGGGAATTGGTCTTTTCGGGTGCTCGCATTGAGCTTCCGATAATCTATGCAAACTCGTCACCTGGTTTGAACACGGGTCGGCACTAGCTCACCCTCGCCGTTCCTCACGACGGTCACTCCAGCCTTCTTAGGCACCACCTGCACCAGGCTCACCCACTCACTATGGGCTATTGGGTAAATAATACCCGCATCTAAGAGCTTCAGTACCTCAGCCCGAACCACCTCCTTCATATTGAGGTTTAGACGACGCTCAGGTTGCCTAGAAGGCTTCACATCCTCATCTAGAAAAATGCGGTGTGTACACACCGTTGGACTAACACCCTGCAAATCCGCTATTGTCCAGCCTATCGCTCCTACATGCTCTCTCAACTTGGCAAGCAACCTAGGCTCTTGATCCGCCTTGAGGGATGAAGAGATCACTACCGGAAAAGTATTATCGCCTTTAAGAAAGGCATACTTAAGCGTGTCCGACAGAGGCTTTAACTCTGGTTTAGGAGGCTGGATAGACGATGGGAGAGCTTTAGGAAGTGGGGCGCCCAGCGGCTCAAGAACTGGGTTCCAAGCGACGCCACACATATCCTCTACAGAAAGCATCTCCATCAAACTTCCTACCTCTGGAGAATCTAAAATGACGCTTCCTCGGAGGTTAAGGCTACCTCCAGAGGATCTTTGTACAACACACTATCGACATGCTCTTGCACCAGCGTGTCGATCAAACTCACCTCATATATCTCCTCATCATCATCAACTCGACTATTCACGTTGAAGACATTCACCTCCATTTTTAAGTCCCCGAACGACAGTTGGACTTGTCCAGTTTTGCAATCCATGATAGCACTAGAGGTGGCTAGAAATGGACGGCCAAGGATGATAGGAGTCTTTCAAAGACCTCCGGTATCGGGCAAGTATCCAGGACAATAAAGTCAATTGGAAAAAGGAACTCACCCACTTGAATTAGGACATCCTCCACCACTCCCTTGGGAATTCTCACACTCCGGTCAGCCAATTGTCGTGTGACCGGTGTGGCTTTCAAATCGCCTAGGCCCAGCTTCAAGTATACTGAATAGGGGAACAAGTTGACACTTGCTCCTAAATCCAGCAAAGCCTTATCAAATTTTTGGCCCGCGATAGCAATAGAAATGGTGGGACAACCAGGGTCCTTGCATTTGGGGGGGATCTTAGCCTGGAGAATGGAGCTCACTTGCTCCGTCAGAAGCACTGTGTCCTGACTCTTAATTCTCCGCTTTGATGTGCACAGATCCTTCAAAACCTTCGCAAACTGAGGAATTGCATCAATGGCTTCCATCAAAGAGATAGGAAACTGAACTTTCGTGAATAATTCAAGCATTTGAAAGTTCACATTGACCTTAGGCTTTGCCACCAAGCGATTTGGATATGGAGCAACGGGTGGCGTTGGAGTCGTGGGGGCCGCAGTTGCAGGCACCACCACTTCAGGAGACTCCGCCTCTTTCTCTACCTCAGGAACACTTCTCAAGTCTGGAACGACTGCTGGAATAGCTACCGGCACCGGGGAGGAAAATTCTTATCGATCACCTTCTCACTTCTGAGAGTGGTGATTGCCTTAGCCTCTTCCAAACTGAGATTTGGATTACTTGGGCTAGAAGAATCGCCCACATAATGAGTACCGGCGGCATTGACTAAAGGTTGAGAAGGAAACTTTCCCTTCTCCTGCTAGACTTGTCCAATTACCGTCGTCAACTGGGTCAATTGGGTCCTAATGTCACCAATTGCCTACTTGGTTTGCTCAGTAAACCTTATTTGAGACTGCATGAGAGCCTTTATCATCTCATCAGTCTATTTATCCCGCGAGGGATGGTTAATGCCAGGGGGTGGTCCAAAAGATGAAGGATCGAACCCCTGCTGCTGCTGAGGCGAATAACGAAACTAGGTCTTTTGGCCTTGAGGAGGCCGGAATTGTTGGACTGACTGCTGAGGTGGTGCCTGGGTATGCACCAGGGCTTTTTGATCCCTCCAACCCAGAAGTGGGTTTTGGGCCCACCCAGGATTGAACGTATTTGAATACGGATCCCAATGCTAGTTAAGTGCGTTCACCTCAGCCTGATTACTATGGTATGCGTCTTTAACAATGAGAAAAGCGGGACAAGCGGTAGCTAGATGCCGCGAACACTCACACAACGCACACACCTCCTTAACTCTCACCTCATTCACCTGATGGACTTGCTTAACTTTCAAGTCCTCTAATTGCCTAGCCATTCTATCCAGTTGAGGCTGGACATTATGCTCTCGCACGCTCGATGGGAAAACGCCAGACCCATTGGGTCCCTGCACAGCCATGGCCCTATCACCGAGGTCGGTGTGGGCACACGCCCCAAAAATCACCCGATTTTGGTTTGCAAGAAATGAATTGTTTGGGGGGCGGCCCTCTTGGAAAATAGCGCGGCGAAACGCTTCGATTCAGAGTCGCCACTCGGGTTTTAGCGGTGAGGCACCCAAGGAACCGAACTCGAGAACGTTTGCTACGTTTTGCCTTGATTTGAAAAAAAGGTTTGATTTGATTTGAAAAGGCGTAGACTGGTCCGTCATCACCTTCGATATCTGAGGTTCGGGAGCCAGGTTACGAGATGGGAAGGGTTTTATGGCACCCCTCTCGCCCAATCCGGAGATCGGTCTCTACTCGGGCATTTTATTAAAACGTTTGCATTTTTCTCTCATTTAATCATTTTGGCCAGTTAGGGCGGGGGAACAGTTAATAGGGATTAAAACTGTAACAAGTTGCAGTTTGTATGACAAAATGTTTATGGATGCTAGTTTGCTTGCTTGAATTGAATTAAATGTAAGAACATAGATTGAGAACAAGCGCAGCCTGAAGTTCAACGGGATGATGTACGCTGCCCGTCGGGTGCGTGAGCAGGCGATGTGCTGGCACGCAATGGCCAGGCCACCGCACGCCAGAACACCCTGCGCACGCCACCTTCAGACTGGCGTACACTAACCTGCTGATTCCTCACAGCTCCTGCTCTCAATCCTCTGGGCTCTGGAAGGGACCAGTGCACACCCAGGGCAAACCACGCAGTTTATAATATAGGTTATGTACATGTACAGGCATAAGGAATGGCCAGTAGCCAGGAAATAGCAAGGCAAAACCCCATAAAACAGAGTGGGGGAACAAAAGGGCCAGGATGGAACTATGATGTAAGGGCCAGGCACTGGTTTGTATCAAACATGCCGTACGCCACTCTGTGGGGGCCGTACGCCAGGCCTTCATGTTAACCAGTGTTTGGCTTTACATCATCTGGGTTCTGGAACATGACCAGACATACCCCAGAGGCCTCGAGAATAAAAAAAGATACAAGTATTGAAAGCTACATTTGAACAGTTCTAAAATACAGAAAGCAATAGACTGGTTATTAGCATGCTAGAAGGTGATGACGTAAAGGAAATGAGCAATAGATGGGCTCTTCATGATCCCCACGCCAGCTGTGCACGTACAGCCAAAGGTGGCGTACGACTAAGAGGAGCTGGCGTGCGCCATGGCTTGGCCCCTACGACTGATTTATTTTACCAGAGAGGGGCCTGGACTAGTATCAGTTACTAGCCAGAACCCTTCTGGTTCGCCTCAGGGGTCGAAAACAGAAAGCAGCACAAAGGTGGTATACCTTTGGTGCAAGAGAGAGGAAGGATGGTGGTGAGCTTTGGAGGTTGAAGATGGAGGCTGTATAGCAACTGATCAGTATAGAGAGGGGGGTGTGAAGCTTCTCTATCTCTCACTCTTACAATGGGAGAGCAAGAAAGAGAGAAGAGAGGGAGTGGACTTGAACTTGGAGAGTAAATGTAGTTAACCCCTTGCAAATGAATGCAAGGGGGGTATTTATGGTGGAGAGAGGGGCTGAAACCAGGGCTAATCAGCTGGGGTTAGGGCTGGCTTGGGCTGGTTGGGGTTGAGTGAGGAGCTTCCCATGCATTAAATGCATGGGTCTAGGTAGTGGGTAGTGTAGGAGTGAAAGAGGGACGGGCCAGAAGAATATAATCATCAGGGGCACTGTTCCCTGTACTTTGGAGCCGCAAAAGTCTCGGTCGCATGTTATAAAAACGGTGATTTGACTGGTCTTGACCCTCCGTACGCCACCCATGACCTGCCGTGCGCCAGGTCAAACTCAGTCAACGGTCGATGTCCGACACGTGGCAAATTCCTGCCGCACGCCAAGGAGGAGGTGGCGTAAGCAAGGTATGGTTTTGTTGAGGCTTATTTTGCTCTGGATTTGAAGGGCTTGAAGTGGGCTTGAAGGGAGAGAGCTCAAATCCTTCCATCGACTCTGAACTGTTCTTGACCGTTTATCATCATCGGGTCAACAAAGAAAGTAAAAGGACTAATCTGGACAGTCCAGAATGGGGTGTCTACAGAAGCCCCCCTTTGACGGCACTTGGAGCACCATTTGGTTGAGTGGAGACAAGTAACGTCAAAGGTTGTCTAGACACCCTACTCTTGACTATCCTGAACAAGATAAAGAAGACATAAACCTTAAAGAACCTGATCGGTGAGTCCAGCCAGACAGATTATTTGAGAAAGACTGCTGCCTGCGGAGGGCAGAAATTGGACGGATAGACCGTCGTTGATTTGACATTGGACGGACGGACCGTCGTTGATTTGACATTGGACGGGTGGACCGTCGTTGATTTGAAATTGGACGGGTGGACCGTCGTTGATTTGAAATTGGACGGGTGGACCGTCGCTGATTTGAAATTGGACGGGTGGACCGTCGTTGATTTGAGATTGGACGGGTGGACCGTCGCTGATTTAAAATTGAACGGGTGGACCGTCGTTGATGGGGATCAAATCGTCCTTGATACATAGAACTCCAACACCCACGGGTAGGTCATGTCAGGTAGGTTAAATTCCATTTGTTGGGAATCAGAGCCAATCTCCTTATCAAAGACCATCCGAGACAAAGCAATAAGGCTGCTGGAAGATGCGCTTTGAAGCAAGACTAAAGTAAAAGTATCTGTTCGGGGCAGGCCGATGCAGACTCTCCTGGGGAATAATTAGTTGCAGATGGACAGACCTATCGAAGAATATTCTGATTGTCGAACCATCATTGATTTGAGACGGTGGGTCATCGTTGAGGGACGACTCGTTAAACCATCATTGATTTGAGACGGTGGGTCATCGCTGAGGGACGACTTGTTGAATCATCGTTGATTTGAGACGGTGGGTCATCGTTGAGGGACGACTCGTTAAACCGTCGTTGATTTGGTTGAAAGAGGGTATGAACTCTGTTGAGAAACGGGGATGGGCAGACCATCATTGAATGTCGAGGCGGACTCTCCTGGGGATTAATCAGTTGCGGACAAATCATTACCCTTGGGGATCGAACATTCTTCGGCCTATAGAAACTTCAACAGCCACGGGTAGGTCGTGTCAGGTAGGTTAAATTCCATTTGTTTGGGAACCAGAGCCAATCTCCTTATCAAAGACCATCCGAGACAGAGCAATAAGACTGCTGGAAGCTGCACTTGCTGTAGATAGATGTGGATCAGGATAGGCGGACGGTTGTTATAGACTATTTGGATGGGCGGACCGCCGTTGAGCTGGACGGTGGGTGATATTCTGAATGCCGTGAAGGGTTGGAAATGGATGATATGGCGGGACGACATGGCTGATCGTTGTTGAATGAATTGACTCGAAGGACGACATGGCTGATCGTCATTGATTGGATTGATTTGATTTGAAGGACGATATGGCTGACCGTCGTTGAATTGAATTGATTTGCAGGACGACATGGCTGATCGTCGTTGATTGGATTGATTTGATTTGAAGGACGATATGGCTGACCGTCGTTGAATTGAATTGATTTGATTTGAAGGACGATATGGCTGACCGTCGTTGAATTGGATTGATTTGAAGGACGACATGGCTGATCGTCATTGATTGGATTGAATTGATTTGAAGGACGATATGGCTGACCGTCGTTGAATTGAATTGATTTGAAGGACGACATGGCTGATCGTCATTGATTGGATTGATTTGATTTGAAGGACGATATGGCTGACCGTCGTTGAATTGAATTGATTTGAAGGACGACATGGCTGATCGTCATTGATTGGATTGATTTGATTTGAAGGACGATATGGCTGACCGTCGTTGAATTGAATTGATTTGAAGGACGACATGGCTGGCCGTCGTTGAATTGAATTGATTTGATTTGAAGGACGATATGGCTGACCGTCGTTGAATTGGATTGATTTGAAGGACGACATGGCTGATCGTCGTTGATTGGATTGAATTGATTTGAAGGACGATATGGCTGACCGTCGTTGAATTGAATTGATTTGAAGGACGACATGGCTGATCGTCGTTGATTGGATTGATTTGATTTGAAGGACGATATGGCTGACTGTGGGCACACGCCCCGAAAAATCGCCCGATTTTGGTTTGAAATGAATATTGTTCGGGGGGCGGCCCTTTTGGAAAATAGCGCGGCGAAACGCTTCGATTCAGAGTCGCCACTCGGGTTTTAGCGGAAGAACACCCAAGGAACCGAACTCGAGAACGTTTGCTACGTTTTTTGCTTTGATTTTGAAAAAGGTTTGATTTAATTTGAAAAGGCGTAGACTGGTCCGTCGTCACCTTCGATATCTGAGGTTCGGGAGCCAGGTTACGAGAGAGGAAGGGTTTTATGGCACCCCTCTCGCCCAATCCAGAGATCGGTCTCTACTCGGGCATTTTATTAAAACATTTGCATTTTTCTCTCATTTAATCATTTTGGCCAGTTAGGGCGGGGGAACAGTTAATAGGGATTAAAACTGTAACACGTTGCAGTTTGTATGACAAAATGTTTATGGATGATGACTTGCTTGCTTGAATTGAACTAAATGTAAGAACATAGATTGAGAACAAGCGCTGCCAGAAGCTCAACGGGATGATGTACGCTGCCCGTCGGGTGCGTGAGCAGGCGACATGCTGGCACGCCATGGCCAAGCCACGGCACGCCAGCACACCCTGCGCACGCCACCTTAAGGCTGGCGTACACTAACCTTCTGGTTCCTTACAGCTCCTGCTCTCAATCCTCTGGGCTCTGGAAGGGACCAGTGCACACCCAGGGCAAACCACGCAGTTTATAATATAGATTATGTACATGTACAGGCATAAGGAATGGCCAGTAGCCAGGAAGATAGCAAGACAGACCCCATAAACAGAGTGGGGAGAAACAAGAGGCCAGGATTGAACTGGGATGTAAGGGCCAGGCACTGGTCTTTAACAAGCGTGCCGTACGCCACCCTGTAGGAGTCGTACGCCAGGTCTGCATGTGAACCAGTGTTTGGCTTTACATCATCTGAGCTCTGGAACATGACCAGACATACCCCAGAGGCCTTGAGGATAAAGAAAAGTACAAGTATTGAAAGCTACATTTGAACAGTTCTATAATACAGAAAGCAATAGACTGGTTTTTAGCATGCTATAAGGTGATGACATAAAGAAAATGAGCAATAAGTGAGCCCTACATGATCCCCACGCCAACTGTGCACGTACAGCCAAAGGTGGCGTACGGCAATGAGTAGTTGGCGTGCGCCATGTGGTGACTCTTACGACTGATTTATTTTACCAGAAAGGGGCCTGGACTAGTATCAGTTACTAGCCAGGACCCTTCTGGTTCCCCTCAGGAGTTGAAAACAGAACGCAGCACAAAGGTGGTATACCTTTGGTGCAAGAGAGAAAGGATGGTGATGAGCTTTGGTTGAAGATGGAGGCTGTATAAACAACTGATTCAGAGAGAGGAGGGGGGTGTGAAGCTTCTCTATCTCTCACTCTTACAATGGGAGAGCAAGAGCGAGAGAGAAGAGAGGGAATGGACTTAGAGAGTAATGTGGTTAACCCCTTGCAAATGAAAGCAAGGGGGGGTATTTATGGTGGAGAGAGGAGCTGGAAACCAGAGCTGGCCAGCTGGGTTTAGGGCTGGTTAGGGCTGGTTGGGTTGAGTGAGTAGCCACCCATGCATTAAATGCATGGGACTAGGTGTAGGAGAGGGTGAGGGACGGTCCAGCAGGAGATAATCATTGGGAGCACTGTTCCCTGTACTCTGGAGCCGTAAAAGCTTCGGTCGCGTGCTGTAAAAGCGGTGATTTGACCGGTCAATACCCTCCGTACGCCACCTATGACCTACCGTGCGCCAGGTCAAACTCAGTCAACGGTCGATGATCGACACGTGTCAAGTACCTGGCGCACGCCAATGAGAAGGTGGCGTAAGCAAGGTCTGGCTTTGCTGAGGCCCATTGGGCTCGAGATTTGAGAGGTTTGAAGACGCTTGAAATGGTTTGAAAGAGGAGGGTCCAATGCCCAAAGCTCAAATCCTTCCATCGACTCTGAACTGTTCTCGACCGTTTATCATCATTGGGTCAACAAAGGAAATAAAGGACTAATCTGGACAGTCCAGAATGGGGTGTCTACAACGGTCATGTTAGGTTCTTTAAGGTTCATGTCTTCTTTATCTTACTCAGGATAGTCAAGAGTAGGGTGTCTAGACAACCTTTGACGTTACTTGTCTCCACTCAAACAAATGGTGCTCCAAGTGCCGTCAAAGGGGGGCTTCTGTAGACACCCCATTCTGGACTGTCCAGATTAGTCCTTTATTTCCTTTGTTGACCCAATGATGATAAACGGTCGAGAACAGTTCAGAGTCGATGGAAGGATTTGAGCTTTGGGCATTGGACCCTCCTCTTTCAAACCATTTCAAGCGTCTTCAAACCTCTCAAATCTCGAGCCCAATGGGCCTCAGCAAAGCCAGACCTTGCTTACGCCACCTTCTCATTGGCGTGCGCCAGGTACTTGACACGTGTCGATCATCGACCGTTGACTGAGTTTGACCTGGCGCACGGTAGGTCATAGGTGGCGTACGGAGGGTATTGACCGGTCAAATCACCGCTTTTACAGCACGCGACCGAAGCTTTTACGGCTCCAGAGTACAGGGAACAGTGCTCCCAATGATTATCTCCTGCTGGACCGTCCCTCACCCTCTCCTACACCTAGTCCCATGCATTTAATGCATGGGTGGCTACTCACTCAACCCAACCAGCCCTAACCAGCCCTAAACCCAGCTGGCCAGCTCTGGTTTCCAGCTCCTCTCTCCACCATAAATACCCCCCCTTGCATTCATTTGCAAGGGGTTAACCACATTACTCTCTAAAGTCCATTCCCTCTCTTCTCTCTTGTTCTTGCTCTCTTGTTAAAAGAGTGAGAGACAGAGCAGTTTCACACCCCCTTTCTCTACTGATTAGTGATAACGCAGCCTCCATCTTCAACCACAAGCTCATCACCATCCTTTCTCTCTTGCACCAAAGGTATACCACCTTTGTGTCGCATTCTGTTTTCAGCTCCTGAGGGGAACCAGAAGGGTTCTGGCTAGTAACTGATACTAGTCCAGGCCCCTTTCTGGTAAAATAAATCAGTCGTAAGAGTCACCACATGGCGCACGCCAACTACTCTTTGCCGTACGCCACCTTTGGCTGTACGTGCACAGTTGGCGTGGGGATCATGTAGGGCTCACTTATTGCTCATTTTCTTTATGTCATCACCTTATAGCATGCTAAAAACCAGTCTATTGCTTTCTGTATTATAGAACTGTTCAAATGTAGCTTTCAATACTTGTACTTTTCTTTATCCTCAAGGCCTCTGGGATATGTCTGGTCATGTTCCAAAACCCAGATGATGTAAAGCCAAACACTGGTTCACATGCAGACCTGGCGTACGACTCCTACAGGGTGGCGTACGGCACGCTTGTTAAAGACCAGTGCCTGGCCCTTACATCCCAGTTCAATCCTGGCCTCTTGTTTCTCCCCACTCTGTTTATGGGGTCTGTCTTGCTATCTTCCTGGCTACTGGCCATTCCTTATGCCTGTACATGTACATAATCTATATTATAAACTGCGTGGTTTGCCCTGGGTGTGCACTGGTCCCTTCCAGAGCCCAGAGGATTGAGAGCAGGAGCTGTAAGGAACCAGAAGGTTAGTGTACGCCAGCCTTAAGGTGGCGTGCGCAGGGTGTGCTGGCGTGCCGTGGCTTGGCCATGGCGTGCCAGCATGTTGCCTGCTCACGCACCCGACGGGCAGCGTACATCATCCCGTTGAGCTTCTGGCAGCGCTTGTTCTCAATCTGTGTTCTTACATTCAATTCAATTCAAGCAAGCAAATCATCATCCATAAACATTTTGTCATATATACCGCAACTTGTTACAGCTTTAATCCCTATTAACTGTTCCCCCGCCCTAACTGGCCAAAATGATTAAATGAGAGAAAAATGCAAATGTTTTAATAAAATGCCCGAGTAGAGACCGATCTCCGGATTGGGCGAGAGGGGTGCCATAAAACCCTTCCTCTCTCGTAACCTGGCTCCCGAACCTCAGATATCGAAGGTGACGACGGACCAGTCTACGCCTTTTCAAATTAAATCAAACCTTTTTCAAAATCAAAGCAAAACGTAGCAAACGTTCTCGAGTTCGGTTCCTTGGGTGTTCTTCCGCTAAAACCCGAGTGGCGACTCTGAATCGAAGCGTTTCGCCGCGCTATTTTCCAAAAGGGCCACCCCCCGAACAATATTCATTTCAAACCAAAATCGGGCGATTTTTCGGGGCGTGTGTCCACAGTGGCGACTCTGCTGGGGATCATGGCATTGATTAATATTTTGGCATTAATACATAGATGAACAATTTTTCAAAAGCCTGGCAAAACAGTACGCTCCGCGCTGCTGAAGAACGGAATGGTAACGTAACGGGATCTCAGCATCCGACCAATCCGAACTGGGGCTTTGTTATTGTTCACTTGTGTAGTTTTGTCCAAATATTGATTAATAAAAGTGAGCCAAGCTTCAAAAGGCATTTCCAAACTTTTGCATTTTCCTCTCTCACTCAATCAAACTTTGGCATTCTCCATTTGCATCGATGTTGGATAAGCCCCGTTGAGGTGTTTTGGGTAACCGGCACAGTTTACTGGAGCCCGGGGTCCTCGAATGCCCAACAACCTTGGACGATGATGAGTCGTAATACCGTTCGACCATTGCTTTGCTGCACGCATTGCAGTGGGAGGTATACCGCGGCTCTAGTCAGAGGAACCCCTTTCAGCCAAACCAGCCTCGTCATGCGTACAAAGCACTAGAACCTTTCAACCTAAGACAGGGACCTACAGGGTAGGATTACTTGCATCTAACCCCTATAAACTGTCTATGTGTTACTGCTTTCCTTATCGCATGCCTGTACATACATTCATACCGATTTGCGTAGGAGCATGCTAGGGCGGCTTTTAGGTAGTCTCTTCGAGTCTGTCTCATGCCGATCAGGATGCTGCTTGGCCCGATGAAGAGTCGTGTATCTTGATGGTACACGTTATCAATTTTCAAAGTCCTTGGATCAACGAGACTTTGAGAAATCAATACTTTCTAAGCCCTTGTCTAAAACCCAATCGAGGTTTCAAACAGAAAAACTAGGAACAAACGGAGAGAATGCCGTGATACTTACACCATCCAGGTTAAAGTGCTAATCACTTACACCATCAAGGCTGCTTACGCCACCTCGGTTCCGGTATCACGTCATCTACACCGAGTTGTTCCGACCTCCAAAGTTGAAACTTCGAGAACGGAGTAGTCAAAGGCTTAGACTATTTTGACATCTCTTAGTGATAGTCGATTTAAACAAGGATACACTGTCGAAAAGAAATCCGAGGATTCTGGCAGCATCCGAACGTCATGAGACAAACTCGTTTCTAGAGTCTAGGAGGACACCGACAACGATGACATGCACATTGTATTTCTACAAATTCTTTCAAAAGCTTGTTGCAGGAACGCCACTGAGTTTTCATTTACTTTGCTGTCCAAAGCTCTAGGCCACCACCTTCATCGATCATCAATCCAAAATGGCAACACAAACAGATATGGCTGAACTGAAGAGGGCTGTAGAGGAGCTAGGTCAAAAAATGGACAAACAAATGGTCATGGTCCAGGGACTGGTTGACCTCTTTACCACCATAGCTCTACAGCCAAATATGGGACTAATCAAGGAATCCTCTCAAGCCTATCACACTCCTGCAGTCGGAACCAAGCAATACTCAAAGGACATGTTCAAAGACCTGGCTGAGTTTCATGAAGGCAGGACTTACCCGAAGGAGAATGTTGGATCCTTTTTTAAAGCCCATGCTGAGGGGGAGGATATGTGCAATAAAGAAATCAATCCCAAAGGCAAAAGAGTGCATCATGTTCCTCAATCCGATCGTCGGAGCCCACCAAGGACCTTCTCTCGGTTCTCCACACCGTTGTCCTCAGTTTATGAGAAGCTCCTCGAAGCTGGCTTCCTCAAGCCACTCCTTCCAACTCCTTCACCTCGAACATTCCCGGCATCCTACAATTCAAATGCCTACTGTGATTTCCATCAAATGCCTGGTCATCTCACCGATGCCTGCTTCCGCCTTCGACATGCCATTCAGGATCTCATCGACAATGGCATCATCCCAGCTCCACTCCCGTCAAAGCCCAGCGTCATCTCTGAGCCCCTGCCTCAACATGTTTCTAACTCACATGTTAGTCAAATATCTACCACCTCCACTCAAATCAACCCTACCTCCACCATATTCAATTCTAGCCTACACATCCTCCCAGAAAATCAATCCAAACCAATCGTGTCTCCCCTGCCTGGACCTGAGGTTAACTTGACGGCCATAGGTGCAATCAAGGTCCTCACTGCTAGCACTTGGATTGACAGTGATGAGAAGCCTACAAAGGAAGAATTCAAGAGGAATCTTAATCAATCAAAGGAGAAAACGGATTGGCTGAGGTCTTTCAATCATGAGAATTCGGGGCTGTTGTCTAAAGAATTCTCTCACGTGGGTCTGAACGAAGAAGCTGAAGAAGCCAAAGTGCTGTTGCTTGGGCCTGTTGTCCTTTAGCTCCCACCTCTCTGCAAGAAAGTCAAGGGTAACTATAAAAGTTGCATTTTCAAATCGCGTCTATTTTGCATTGACACTTTCGAGTCTGAGTCTGACACAGTGTCTGTCAAGTCGTCTAAAGTCTAGCTCTGAGTCGGAGTTTGTGCCTTTTGGCCCTCCATGTCGTAGCTTCTATCCTCAATTCGAGTCTTTTTGTTGTACTTGGCAACTCCAAGGGTTTTATGATATGCATTATCCTGCTTCTAAGTACTTCGCTGGCTTTTGAATAAACTGTGTCGACCCTGACGATGAAGGGATAGATTTCGATGGGAGTCTCCCCAAGGAAATGTGTTCCCTCGCCGAAAGGGAAGACGAAAGGCATGCTCAGCCTCTAAAAGAAGAAGTAATTTCTAATAAACTTGAAAGATGAGGTAGACCCCCGAATGGTTCAAACTGGTTCACCGCTGTCCCCAGAAAGAGCATTGCTCACGTTCAGACTTGTTCAAAGGATTCAACAACATCTTGGCATGGTCTCACAAAGACACGCTTGGCCTCGATCAAAGAGATAAAGAAGCATTGGATCCCCTGCTACCAGATGCCAAGTTAGAAGGCAGAAGCTCAGAAGGCTCCAGGCCTTGTACCATGTTCAAAACAGTGACAACAGTGTTCCATCAAGCGCACATTAAAAAGGTGCAAAAGTGGCCTGGGGCAAGTCATTTCCAACCAGGGCAATCAAGACCCTTTTACTGTCAAAGCCATGCTATTTGGGGCTACAACAACCAAAGATCATTGACCTCAACGACAACGAATTCAATACCGTGGTCAACATGAATCAATTCAAGTGCTACTTTTCCCTGAGAGAAGCTCGTTGGGCTGAAAGTCACAAGGGTGGGCAGTTCCAAGCAAAAGTTAGAGCAGCCTGCTAGACTGAAAACCCAAGGAGGCGGTCTAGGCAAAAATAAATAGGCAAAAAGTCGAAAGCTCGCTAGGCCGAAAACCTGAAAGGTGGCACTAGGCAAAAGTTAGAGCGTAAAAGAAGAGGTAAAAACACACGAGTGAACCTTGGCCTGAACTACGTTTTGACCTGATTCCCCAGAAGGGGATACGTAGGCAGTCAGTCTCTTCGAGACTCGGTCATAATCTATCAACTGGATCTCAAGTTTTGACTTTGGTGCACCACGTTGGCCGCCTGAACTATGTTTTGACAAATCCTCCTTGAAGTTCGGTCGTAATCTATCAATTGGATCAAAGGCTTGGTACATCACCGTAGTCAAGAAGAAGGCGAGCTTTCATTTGTGCAGAAAGAGGAAAACCTTTCGTCTTTCAATCTTATTTCAAATTACTTCTTCAATTTCAAAAGCTGAGCAAAAGCCTTAAAATAATCTGAGGCATCAAAAACAGAACGAAATGCTTGCGAGGCCTAACGGACACATTATTCTAAGTCAGCAGAGTTAGTAAGCAAACGCAGCAGACTTGCAGCCATGCATGCTAGTTCGTGGTTC
>CM024962.1:3819777-3875261 GCA_014282245.1 Rhododendron simsii
TGCATTTTCTTACCATTTCAACTTAACTTATTCGATACATGGGATGAAAAATCACATTCAGGGTATGATGTATCAAAACTTATCAGCATCCTTGGGATAGTCCCGATGTTGAATTGGATACATTACAATGATCTCTATTACCATCCCCACAGCAATAGAACATATATAGAAATTCTCAATGGCAGTCAAGATCTACCAAGCAAGAAAGAGAATTGGAGAATACAAAAATCAGTACCAAACAACAAAAACTCCAAAAGGACGAGAAATGTAAGAATAAAAAATGAACAACCAACACTAGGGGCACTAAAATTGAACGCAAAGAAGAAGTAATCCAAGCAAAAAATGCAGTGGACAACTTCATTTATGTCGAGGGGGTGGATACACACAACACACACATACACATACATAGAGGGTTGTTGATTGAGCTGAAATCATTGACTTAGATGATCTGGTCATGGTTTTGCAGAGAGGGCAACCACCACTAGAAAAATCTCTTAAAAGAGATCTTAAACCACTAAAACAACCAAGGAGTACTAAGTATATATGGTAACATGAGCACATTGATCAGTAACCTGCTCAAAATCTAGACAATAGTACATCTTAGGCTCTTTACAGTATTATTACAACATGAAAAATCACATTTGAGCAATTTGATTGAAAACTAAAGTACTCAAACTAACATGGGAACTTCGATCCTTCTATGTCCGATCCAAATAGTTTCTTAAAAGTAAACAATTATTCAGGCTTAAACACAAAGTATTGATCCTACCAGGCTATCCGCACAAAAGGGATCCATTTTGTTTCTAATAACTTATATTGGGAATTCTGTGTCTGTATTTCAAATCCAAATATCTATCCACAAAATTTTATGGTTAAGAGTAACACACCTAAATAATGAAATAACATACAGACTGAAACCCAAGGCTAAAAATCATGTGATATTTCATAGAATGTCCACTCATAGAATGATAAGAATAAAGATCAAGAAAAAATTAATAGACATCTTGATGTCGAATTCCACCATAACAAGAAAAAATAATTAATTAATATTGTTTGATGCCTACTTGTTCTTCATATGGATTATCATATTAATAGTTGTTAAACACACAAACAAACAAGACTATAATACTCATTACTTCTCACTTTCTAATACTGCACTCACCAAATCAACCAACTAGACCAGACATAAAAATTCCTCAAAACCTGTCACAAAAACAACAAATGAAAATGAAAACTACACGATTTTAGAATAAAGCCACAAAAGCGAATGTGCAGCAGAAATCAGGAAGGGAAAAACCATCAGCAACTAAAAATAGTCGCCTTGAATAAGATTGTCAGACATGTGTGTTGAGAGTTTCGGTGTCCAATGCCGGTACGTAACCTCCGACAAAGTATCTGTGCTACATAGATGTTTGGCATAGTAAAAAGACGATTTAATCCATGACATTTGAAAAAGTCATTCAGATTAATTACCTGTCTGGCATTATACCGTTTTCCAATGTTATATTCTTTGGAACAATGCGAAAATTATTGTTCTAGTATATATATTGATTCTTAATATGAGTTTGAAAACAGTTCGTACTTCGCAGATGTTTAATGTTTGAAGGCGATATACCTAATGAAAGTAACAGGTTGCAAAAGTTCTTTATCGGAAGAGTCACGTGTTTGAATATTGATAAATACGGTTAGGGAAATGATTTTCGCACTCCAAATCTTTTTTATAAGTGTACTCCAAATTTTGTCTCATAGTAAAAATTTTCTAAGGCTTAGCTAGAGTGGTGGCTGGCCTTGGTTTGAAAGAGCAAAAAAATTTCTAAGGCAAAAAATGAACAACAGTCTGTGCTAGCGGAGCACCCTAGTAGTGCTCTAGCACTTGTATGCGCCCTTAGAGTGCTAGGGCTCTCCAGGGGCGCTATTCAAAATGTTCTTGATTTTTTATTTAATTTTAATTCCTGAATTTGAATGGCGCTCACAGAGCGCCCCAGCAGCGCGCTAGCGCCCCGACGTGTCTCTTTCTTATTGGCTAGCTCTAGGTTTTGTACCAACACCTATATAAGCCGATTTTTCTCTGTTTTAAGGCACCCACTCTTGCATTAGCCCACTTTAGAGAGAGAATCAATTTCACTCATATCCCTTGTGTGGTTATGCATTTGAGATGATCTAAATTGAGTATTTGATCATCCTTTGTCATCCAAGAGAAATACTCTAATATTCAATGTATTCTCTCTAGGTTGATTTGTTTTTCACAAAACCTTCATCTGTTTTTTAAATTCATACATTGTTGCCTATGACTCTACATGGCTGAATGATTCCGGAGCCAACTTGACCCGGAGATCGAGGTGGTGAACTCGTGGTGGCTATGGAATCAAGAAGGGGCTCAGAGAGCTATATCAAAGAGTGGAGTTAGGTATCACAATAGGCTTGTGGGTAATTCCTAATTTGTATTCTCATTATAAACCTTTTGATTTATAGCATTTTGGTAGATTAGGCCGTGATTTTATGCTTAGGGTGAGTTCAGTTTCCACGTATATCCTTGCGTTCGAGTTCTTTAGTTTTATTGCTATTGTCTTTAGTTGTTGAATTGATAGAATAGCATGGAACTTGGTTAATGAATTAAAATAGGAGGTTGCATGAAGTTTTAATTGATTGTCCTATTCACCCCCTCTAGGACTCTTTTAGTGCTTAGTATAATTTCAATTTCAGCTTGGTGTTAAGTTATTTCCTTTCTGAACATGTATCTTCTTCATCACTCAATATCTCCATTCAACAAAACGTGGGGTCCAAAAATTATGAGTTAGAGGATTGTTAGGTAGAGATCACCAAGGTGGTCCATTTGATATTTTTAGAGTGTTGGTTAAAGTATAAAAGTAGTTTTTAAATAAAGGATAAAACATATTGTTAATTAACACAAAATAACTACGGGTTCCCCATTTGGTTTTGCTGTCCTCATACATTTTGTTTTTAGGACTGAAATGCCCCTGAAAACGTAGCGATAGCACATGCTATGCACGTGACATAGGACGTACGGTATGAAGATAATGGTATTTAAATGGAAGAGAAGCCGGTGTTTCTGTTTATAAATAGGATGGACATTTTATTGAGCACGCATATGCAAAGATGGTTCTAAATCTCATCCGATTTGAAAATTTCTGAAGCGGCCACTGGTATGTTGAAAATCCGGAGAATAGTCTAGATAACTTTACGGTGCAAGCAGATCAAATGCCATAAGGGCGATCTGTGGCTGTTGACGAAAGAGACGAGGTGTTACCTCAAGGGTACCGATCCAGCTGGGAGAGAGCACAGAACTTATCATCTCATGTTTTCGTTAATCCATAACGAGAATTATGGTTGTGAGGTTTGGTGGGGATCGAGGTGATTCTAATACCAAAAACACACTACATGTCACTCGTACGTTCCTGTGATGTGCTTCTGAAGGCAACGACGCCACAGTCGGGTACGCAAAAATGCTTGACCGATTCCTAGACCTAAATAATGGGTTGCCCCAAGCGTAGGGCTGAAACCGATGTAACACAATACCCGGTAAGACCGGAGTCGAATCCACTAAGGACGGTGAAGTGTATGCTGTGAAAACTCGGGTTGTTATAATTAAAACGGGCTTTTAGGTAGCCACCATTTGTCGATTGATGGAAGATTAACTAAAATCTAGAATTGATTGAACTTTTCAAATAATTAAAAGAGGTATGGTCGTAGGGTTCATAGCTCTGATAACCAGTTCGGATTAACCTACTCTGTTTGGAGTTCTTAAAAATGTTTAATTTTAGATTGAAAAAGTTACCCCGCAAGATGCGAGACCCTATGGTCGCCGTATACCCATGCGCAGCGAAGAATGAGTTTTGGACCCCCATTCCCCCGTTCATATGAGCTCCGACGATGCCCGGGTTCGTCCGCGGGAAGTATTTTTCCAATCTAAAATTGTTTTTTCATTGTTTGATAAAAGGAGCAGAGCCCGAATTAGCCACGGTGTGCTAATCACCCCGCGACCCTACCTAAACGACTACTCACTAAACATTGCGCAAAAAACAAATGAAACCTTAATTTGAAGCATGCTACTATTGCTCAATACGGAAAATAAACAATAGATCCAAACCAACTAAAAATAAACGAACAACTTTAATTGAAAACAGAAATTAAAACTAATTATCGGAGTGCGAATAATTAAATAAAACCTTAAAAACTTGAAGGGAAAACACAATACTGTAAACAATATTCAGAATCAAAACCTCGGCAGCCCCGTTCTTCGTGTTTATCGTGCGTGGGAAATCCTAGAAGAAATCACCGCCGCTTCTTCCTTTGTAACGTCCGTACGAGGGAATCGAAAAATCGTCCGTCCAAATTCCCTTTTTTCAAAGCTGCTGCTGCTCTTTTATAATACTCGTGGGTGTAAATAATAACCCTCGTGGGCCGAGAATTGGCTTAGCCATGTTTAGCAGTTGTATGAACCGTGGGCCCCAACCTTAAGTCCATATTACAAATAATTGTTAGGCCCATCTACAAGATCAAGTGCACGTCCAATTATTGGTACCCATTCACTTCCAATATCACGAGGCAGCAGCACCGTAGGAGAAAAATCATGAGGCGCCATCCATGTTTCTTTTTATTCGGTAAGCAGTTAAGTAGAGCACATTAAAATATCAAAACCTCCAAATACCTACAATATAAAAATTAAGCATTAAAACACCAAGTAATAAAATAAATGAGACTTAATAAAGATAAATTAAGAGGCGCTAATGTAAATATTTACACGCCTATCACTTGGGATACTCATTCTTGATTCACCAAAAATATTCCAGTTGGCTTATGATGATGTTGCTCATAGGTGTCCGAGCTAGAGATCGATCGATCACTATTGAAGAAAAGTAAACTTGAGTTACTTATAATTTCCTAGCAGCCCATGATATGTTTAGTTTCCGTAATATGTTTCGAGATTTGTTCAATAAATGTAAGTTTATCACATGTTTGTTTTTTTTTTCTCTCTCTCTTGTTTAGCCTTTAAATAGGATTGTAATCTATATGTAAGTACGTAAATAAAAGTGATCAAAGTGTGTGAAATACAATTGAGTGTTTGTGAAATACAAAGTTTTTTTTGAAAAAGCAAAATTTTTTATTAATCTTTGCAGATAATACAAAGATTAAACAGATCTCGGGCAAACCGGTGAAAACACCACCCGAAACCAACACCGAAAGATGGCAAGAAAACAACCGAAGCAACACACTTGAAAAAAAAAAAGACACCAAAAAACAACACTTCTCAACACTACAAGAGCCATAAAAGCTACCAAAAAAGACAAGCGAAAGACCCAACACGTAAAACCTAACCCGAAAACAAGAGAACGAAAAACACCTACAACCGCAACCAAAGCAAAAGGAACAAACCAAAAGGAAACATGACCTGAATCCAAAAAATTAACACCAAACACATCAGATGACGGTTCAAAATTCCAAAGAAAGGGAGACATCTTCCTTGAAGTCGACATCATCCTCCAACTCAAACTCATTCTCCAAATCATCAAGAGCTTCAATTCTTTCTGCTAAATTCAACCTCCTACATTCCATAAGAGTCTTAAGCATAAAGTTTCTCCCCCCTTTATATTGAATGCCCAATCTAGCACCAATATTTCCATCATCTCTCGAGTTTCTTTGAAAAGAAGGGAGTTTCGGTTCTTGATATCACCGGAAGATAAAGAGGAAGAGGGATCATCTTTTTTCTACGACTTACTTTGTTGGCCTTGACCCCAAACTTGGCAAGAAGTTTCTTCTTCTTAATTTTCCGTTTTGATTTTCTTAACCTCTATTCCATCTTATTAATAGCCTTAAAGGTTGATCTCTCCCCAAAAGAACTACCACCAGTCCTACCCTTTTTGTGCTGCAAATGCACATGGCTCCCAATGATGAAAGATTGGGAGCTATCCTCAACAAATCCCAAAGAAGTCACAATGTTGTCGTTCTGATAATTGAGAGAGTTAGATAGATACTCCTCTCACTGTTTGCATCGGTGGCATCAGAGCGTTAGGCAGCTTATTAGGCTGATCCGGGAAGAAAATAAAAATCTCTTTAAGAAAAATACCTTCGGCGTTCAACTGCTAGTGTAGCCCAGATATGAATTCACTCATGTTACAGCCTATAAATTTTATTTATCTTTTTAGTTATTTTGGGCATTTTTAATTGCAAGTGTTATGTTGTGGGTCCCAATTAATTATTTTGTGCATTCTATGGGTATTGTTGTCGTGGTTATAAATTTTAGGGTATGAGATTGATTTTGGGTAAAATAGTGGTACTAGACGATAACTCTATAAAATTGTGTTAGTTTGGACTGGATAATAAGTAAATTTATTTTTCTCTTTATCTATCTAATTTTAATTATTCAGTTAGCTAATATTTAGGGCAACAGGAGTTGTGGGCGGTTTAGAGTAGCACTTAGCGTTATAAACATAAACGGACGAGGGTTTTTACATAAGAGGTATCGTTTGAGAGAAAGAAAGCGGCAGCCTAGGACTTGACTGTTGGTGATCGCTTACGGTATTGGTCCTGTCCTCTTCATCTCTTTCCTTGTTTTGTCTCTTCTCTTTTCATTCTACTGTTGCGTTTGGTGTATGGAGTTAGGAGGTTATTTATGTACGTGGCTGTGCGTGAGGATTTATGTGAAGAAGTCGTGAATTAGTGAATTGGTGATCTGAGGAAGGGATTTTGAAGTTTCAGATCAATTGGAAAGAGTTATTAGTTTAATATAATTGTGATACTAATTGCAAAAGAGATTTCGACATTAATGGTTTTGTACTGATATGCCTTATACATAAATTATTGGTGAGCAAAGTTGATCATTAATTTGGATGGGGTAACAGGTGGTGGCGTAATGTTGTTCTTGGAAATCAAAGAACTTGTTGGGTGGTGTTGTACGTGGATTTCTTTTTGGAGGCTACTGTTGGCTTAGGAATGTTTAGGTTGGGGTAATTTTATAGCAGTAGTGTCCTAGCTTGTGTTCGTCAGTAGTATATTTGAATTAGTTAGTTATTCGTATGCTCTATTTTTGTGTACAGGATAGTCTCATTTTGCGTTGTTCGATCGTACTACTTTTGGACCCAGGTGAGTAGTTAAGTGTGTTACGTATTTTTGAAAAATACCTGTATCCCTTAAAAGTATTTCTTTCAGAAATTTATATCAATGTTATTCGGAAATTTGTTTAAAAGTTGTTCTCTAAATTGGCATGCGATGAATTTTTCTGAGATCAATTGTTGATGTTCTTTTTGGTGAGAACTTGGTGGATATTAATGGGAACATTTATTTCGGAAGTCTAGGGAACTTATTCCTTCTCGTGTCGGTGACCCTGGCCATTGGGGAAAAGACCGTGTTAGGCCGGTGACCCTAATGCTCAACGGCTTTCTTTCGCCGGATCGTCTTAGGGAAAAGTACTATGGGCTGCCAACCCTGGTGACTCTAAGTTCGATATTGGATCCAATTTTTGATGAGATTTATTTGGCCATGGTACTGTTTGATTTTGGTTCCCCATTGTTGATGGAGTTATTGTTGTGATCACCACTAAGAATGTTCATTGGTTAAAGGCTTTATTGATTAATTTATTATCCTGCTGGACACCTCGTATGCCAAATTATGATTTAATGGTAAATTATTTTAATTTCCGCTTTCAACTTTATTTATTATACATACTTGCTATTCACTGAGCTTGTCAGCTGACGGATTTATTCCAACTTCTTTTTCAGGCAAGTTTGGGAGTTAGACAAGGACTCTGGCGGCACCTTGGGGATTCTTTTGTTTGACCTCCTTAGGGTGTCTCATCTTAGTATTGTTTTAATAAATCGCTTCCGCATTTACAATAATTGTCAGATAATGAATTCTTTTTATTATTGTTGGATTACTGGATATTGTTTAGTTTCATGGGATGATTGTACCCCATGCTTTTGATTGAGACACATTTGGCTTTTGATTTGATTATTATTGAAAACGGGATCATTGATTTTCAGTTACTTTGATTTAATCAGGCTGCGTGTTCCATGGATTAGCCTTATGGTTCACGGCCGGTCACTTCTCATTTTTGGGGTGTGACAATTGTGGTATCAAAGCCAGGTTTTAAAAAAAAAAAAAAAAACAACATTTTTTACCTTTTTATTCATTTTATATCATGTTCATTTAGTGGAGGTCCGAGTCCCCAGAGTCCTTTAGATTGATGCATATTTATTTATCGGTTATTGCCTTGTATATATTGCCCCGTATTTATGTCTAGATTGTCCTCTATTAAAATTCAGGATATGGATCGTCCACGTCGTAGGACTAGGTCGACTTACGCGGCTCCTGCAGCTCGTGGCCGCGGTCAAGCAGCTATTGTAGCTCGTGGTCGTGGACAAGCCGCTCCTGCAGCTCGTGGTCGCGGACAGGCCACTCTTGAAGCTCGTGGTCGCGGTCGGGCCGCTCCTTTACCTCATGGTCGTGGTAGCACCAATTCGGCGGGTCGTGGCCGAGGTGGTGTTGTTGAGCCCGAAATTAATGCTAATACAGTTGAAACGGAAAATGATGAAGAACCAGTTGACCCCGTTGAGGATCCAGCTGACCCTATCACAGAAATTATTGCCAATGCTGGTACACCTACAGGTGCAGTTGACCCAGTAGCTGCTGTTCAAGCCTTCCAGACTTTCATGGGATTGTTTGCAGGGAATCAGGCCCAAGTGGCACCAACAAATGCAGCAAGGTCTCTGACATTGGACAAAGGCAATACTTTTGATAGATTTCTAAAGACTAATCCACCGCCTTTTATGGGGACTGATAAGCCATCGGATGCTGAGGCATGGCTATTGCAAATGGAAAAGATCTTTGATGTGTTGGGTTGTTCTGAGGCCCAAAAGGTGTCTTTTGCAGCATATAAGCTACAGGGGGGAGCTGAGCATTGGTGGCGGTCAGCAAAGCAACATTACAAAGATAAGCAGGATGAATTGGTTTGGAGAAATTTCAAGAAGGATTTTGAGGAGAAATACATTCCTCCAGCAATCAAAGATAAAATGCGGACTGAGTTTTTGGCTTTAAGGCAGGATAATATGTCAGTGGCGGAGTATCAGCAGAAGTTTGATGAATTGTCGAGGTTCGCAGGAGTTTTGGTAGAAAAAGAGACAGATAAGGTGTGGTATTTTCAAAGGGGACTTCGGGCCGATGTTCATGGAAGAGTTTCTTTGCTTGACACGGAGACCCTACCAAAACTAGTGACTAGAGCTCTTACAGCAGAGAGTGACTTAGCAGAAGAAAGGAGAGTTGCAGAGAATCAGTACAAGAGGTTCAGGTCAGGACAAAGTAGTGGGAGTGGCTTACCTGCAAAGAGGGTGCACACTTTGACTCAAACAAACGAAAGTAGGAGGCAGGCATTGAGGCCGTGTCAAAAATGTGGTCAACCTCATTTGGCAAAGTACCATTGTGATGGTTCACTTCGAGTATGTTATAGTTGTGGGCAGCCTGGTCATGTCTCCACTCATTGTAGAGCTCAGGGTGATGGAAGGAATCAGATACCTCAGGTTCAGAGGCAGCCAGTGCATGGAAGTGGGCACAATCAGCAGCGACGGTTTAATAATCAGGGGAATCATAGGCAGCAAGCTCGAAATGGGGGTCAAGGACAGAGAAATGTGACAGAGGGACGTGTGTATGCATTGACTCAGCAGCAAGCTAGGGATGCGCCATCTGTGGTGCAAGGTACTCTTTCTATTTCGAATGTACCAGCTCGAGTTTTGTTTGATTCTGGTTCTTGTAGACACCCTATTCTGGACTGTCCAGATTAGTTTACTTACGGTATTTATTTCCCCGATGATGAAACGGATCAAGAACATCCCAGAAATATTTGTGTGTTTGAGCTTTGAGCATTCCAAAAACGCTTTCAAATCCCTTTCAAACTCTCTAAACCAGAACCAAAAGGCCTCAACAAAACCCTTCTTGCTTACGCCAATACTGTCCTGGCGTGCGCTGGTTCTCTGCCACGTGTCAGTCATCGGTCAACTTTGACCGTTGACCAGATTTGACCTGGCGTACGCCAGGTATATGGTGGCGTACGCCAAGTCAAACTTTGGTCAAACCTGTGTTTTTAAGCATTTTCAGCATGCAGAAGCCATGGGTAGGGGTCTACAACACATGGGAACCTTCCAATCCATTGAAAAATAGTCTCGGCCGAGGGGACATTTTCTTACACCATCCCATCATCATATTCCCTCTCATCCAATGAGAAGGAAGACTTAAGGGCTAAGACACCAGTCCCTTTCACTGGCCTCAGCCCCTCTCTCTCCCTCTTCCCCTATATATAACCCCTCCACTAGTCTTTCAAGTGTTGCTCCTTCAAGTTTCAAGCTCCCAAGTCTCTTTCTCTCTATTTTTCTTTGGTTTTCTTGTGTCTTCTTCTTTCATCCATTGGAAGAGTAAACAAGGGACCCCTCCACACACATCTTGCAGTCAAACATCCACCACCATCCATCATCCAACCCTCAAGTTCAAAGCTCAAACATCTCTCAAACCTCAAAAGCCAAAGGTATACACTTTGGTACTGTTTTTCTGTTCTGGTCCCTGAGGGGAGCTAACAGGGTCAAGGCTGGTAATCAATACCAGTCCTGGCCCTAAAGCTATCAGTGTTTTCAAAACAAAAAAATCGTTTCTAACTAGAATCGGCGTGCGCCGGTCATAGGCCCGCGTACGCCGGTCCGTGGCAGTACGTTCAGTTTTAAAGTTTGATCTTTCTGGGATCTGGTTGGACCTTGCGTACGCCACCTTTTAGGTGGCGTACCGAAGGTCCGAGCCCTCCAAAACTGGCGTACTCCAGTTGTGAAATGGGGTCCAGATCCTTGTTTTGTGCTTTATTTCTTATTTATTCATCACCTTATTGCATGCTAAAAAAACTAGTTTACTGCTTTCTGTATTTAGAACCGTTTAGTTGTAGTATTCAATATTTGTTCATATCTGTTTTAAAAGGCCCCTGGGGTGTTTCTGGTCATGTTCCAGAGCCCAGATGATGTAAAGCCAAACACTGAACAACATGCAAGCATGGCGTACGGACTCTCAAGAGTGGCGTACGGCATCTACGCTAAAGTTCGGTGCTTGGCCCTTACATCATAGTTCAATCCTGGCCTTTTGTTCCTCCCCACACTGTTTATGGGGTTGCTTGTCTATTGTCCTGGCTCTTAGCCATTTCTTACATCTGCCTGTCTGTAATATGTATATAAACTGTCTTATAAACTGCGTGGTTTGTCCTGGGTGTGCACTGGTCCATTCCAGAGCCCAGAGGGTTGAAGAGCAAAGACTGTAAGCAATCAAAAGGGTAGTGTACGCCAGTTCTTAGATGGCGTGCGCAGGGTGTGTTGGCGTGCAGTGGCTTGGCCATTGCGTGCCAGCATGTCGCCTGCTCACGCACCCGACGGGCAGCGTACGTCATCCTGATCGAACTGTTCACAGTGCTTGTTCTCAATCTATGCTCTTATGTTTAAATTCAATTCAAGCAAGCAAATCATCATCCATAAGTATTTTGTCATCTAAATTGCAACTTGTTACGGTATTAATCCCCATTATCTGCTCCCCTGCCCTAACTAGCTAAGAATGATCAAAATGAGAGAAAAATGCAAATGTTTTAATAAAATGCCCGAGTAGAGACCGATCTCCGGATTGGGTGAGAGGGGTGCCATAAAACCCTTCCCCTCTCGTAACCTGGCTCCCGAACCTCAGATATCGAAGGTGACGACGGACCAGTCTACGCCTTTTCAAATCAAGTCAAACCTTTTTCAAATCAATCAAAGCAAACGTAGCAAAGCGTTTTCGAGTTCGGTTCCTTGGGTGTTCTTCCGCTAAAACCCGAGTGGCGACTCTGAATCGAAGCGTTTCGCCGCGCTATTTTCCAAAAGGGCCGCCCCCCCCGAACAAATATCCATTCCAAACCAAAATCGGGCGATTTTCGGGGCGTGTGCCCATAGTGGCGACTCTGCTGGGGACACATTGCATTAATTAATATTTTGGCATTAATACATAGATGAACAATCTTCGGAAGTCTGGCAAAACAGTACGCTCCGCGCTGCTGAAGAACGGAATGGTAACGTAACAGGATCTCAGCATCCGACCAATCCGAACTGGGGCTTTGTTATTGTTCACTTGTGTAGTTCTGTCTAAATATTGATTAATAAAAGTGAGCCAAGCTTCAAAAGGCATTTCCAAAATTTTTTGCATTTCTCTCTCATTCAGTCAAACTTTGGCATTCTCCATTTGCATCGATAAGCCCCGTTGAGGTGTTTTGGGTAACCGGCACAGTTTACTGGAGCCCGGGGTCCTCAAATGCCCAACAACCTTGGACGATGATGAGTCGTAATACCGTTCGACCATTGCTTTGCTGCACGCATTGCAGTGGGAGGTATACCGCGGCTCTAGTCAGAGGAACCCCTTTTCAGCCAAAACCAGCCTCTTCATGCGTACAAAGCACTAGAACCTTTCAACCTAAGACAGGAACCTACAGGGAAGGATTACTTGCATCTAACCCCCATAAACTGTCTATGTGTTACTGCTTTCCCTATCGCATGCCTGTACATACATTCATACCAATCTGTGTAGGAGCATGCTAGGGCGGCTTTTAGGTAGTCTCTTCGAGTCTGTCTCATGCCGATCAGGACGCTGCTTGACCCGATGAAGAGTCGTGCATCCCGATGTTGCACGTTATCAGTTTTCAAAGTCCTTGGATCAACGAGATTTTGGGAAATCATTACTTTCTAAGCCCTTGTCTAAACCAGATCAAAGTTTCAAACAGAAAATTAGGAACAACGGAGAGAATGTCGTGATACCCACACCATCCAGGTTAAAGTGCTAATCACTTACACCATCAAGGCTCCGGCACAGTGCTGCTTACGCCACTTCGATTATGGTATCACGCCATCTGCACCAAGTTGTTCCGACCTCCAAAGTTGAAATTTCGAGTATGGAGTAGGCAAAGGCTTAGACTACTTTTTGACATCTCTTAGTGATTGTCGATTCAAACAAGGATACACTGCCGAAAAGAAATCCGAGGATTCTAGCAGTATCCGAAACGCCATGAGACGAACTCGTTTCTAGAGTCTAAGAGGACACCGACGACATGCACATTGTATTTCTACAAATTCTTTCAAAAGTTTGTTGCAGGAACGCCACTGAGTTTTCATTTACTTTGCTGTCCAAAGCTCTAGGCCATCACTCTCATCGATCATCAATCCAAAATGGCAGCACAAGCAGCGTTGGCTGAGCTGAAAAGGGCTATACAGGAACTGAACCAGAAAATGGACAAGCAAATGGATATGGTCCAGGGGCTGGTTGACCTTTTTACTTCCGTCATGTCGAAGCTGGATCAGGGGCTAATCAAGGAATCCTCTCAAGCCTGCCACACTCTAGCAGTCGGAACCAAGCAGTGCTCAAAGGATATGTTCAAAGACCTGGCTGAATTTCATGAAGCCAGGACTCACCCAAAGGAGAATGCTGGATCATTGTTCAAAGCCAATGCCGAAAGGGAGGATATGCACAACAAAGAAATCAATCCTAAAGGCAAAAGAGTGCATCGTGTGGAAGGTGCAGTGTTGTGCAACTACAAAGCGAGCAAAAGTTCCACTCTGAATCCTCAATCCGGTCGTCGGAACCTACCAAGGACCTTCTCCCGCTTCTCCACACCTTTGTCCTTGGTTTATGAGAAGCTCCTTGAAGCTGGTTTCCTCAAGCCGCTCCTTCCAACTCCTTCACCTCGAACATTCTCGGCATCTTACAATTCAAATGCCTATTGTGCTTTCCATAGAATGTCTGGCCATCTCACCGATGCCTGCTTCCGCCTTCGACATGCCATTCAAGATCTCATCGATAATGGCACCATTCCAGCTCCATTCCCATCAAAGCCCGAAGTCATTTCCAAGCTCATGCCTCAACATGGTTCCAACCCACATGTTAGCCAAATATCCATCAGCTCCACTCAAATCAACCCAAGCTCCACCATATTCAATCCTAGCCTCCACATCATCCCGGAAGATCAATCCAAGCCAATCTTGTCTCTCCCGTCCGAACCTGAGGTTAACCTGATGGCCATAGGTGAAATCAAGGTCCACACTGCCAACACCTGGGTTGACAGTGATGAGGAGCCTGCAAAGGAGGAATTCAAGAGGAATCTTAATCAATCAAAGGAGAAAACGGACAAGCTGGGGCCCTGCAATCATGGGAATTTGGGGCTGTTGTTCAAGGAGTTCTCTCAAGTGGGTCTGGAGGAAAAAGCTAAAGAAGCCGAAGCGCTGTTGCTTGGGCCTGTTGTCCTCTAGCTCCCACCTCTCTGCAGGGAAGTCAAGGGTAACTACAAAAGTTGCATTTTCAAATCGCGTCTATTTTGCATTGACACTTTCGAGTCTGAGTCTGACACAGTGTCTGTCAAGTCGTTTAAAGTCTAGCTCTGAGTCGGAGTTTGTGCCTCTTAGCCCTCCATGTCGTAACTTCTATTCGCAATTCGAGTCGTTTTGTTGTACTTGGCAACCCCGAGGGTTTTATGATATGCATTATCCTGCTTCTAAGTGCTTTGCTGGCTTTTTAATAAACTGTGTCGACCCTGACGACGAAGGGATAGATTTCGATGGGAGTCTCCCCAAGGAAATGTGTTCCCTCGCCGAAAGGGAAGACGAAAGGCATGCTCAGCCTCTAAAAGAAGAAGTAATTTCTAATAAACTTGAAAGATGAGGTAGACCTCCGAATGGTTCAAACTGGTTCACCGCTGTCCCCAGAAAGAGCATTGCCCCCGTTCAGACTTGTTCAAAGAATTCAACAACATCTTGGCATGGTCTCACAAAGACACGCTTGGCCTCGATCAAGAGATAAAGAAGCATTGGATCCCCTGCTACCGGATGCCAAGTTAGAAAGCAGAAGCTCAGAAGGCTCCAGGCCTGGTACCATGTTCAAAACAGTGACAACAGTGTTCCATCAAGCGCACATTAAAAAGGTGCAAAAGTGGCCTGGAGCAAGGCATTTCCAACCGAGGCAGTTAGGACCCTTTTTCTGTCAAAGCCATTCTATCTGGGGCTACAACAACCAAAGATCATTGACCTCAACGACAACGAATTCAATACCGTGGTCAACATGAATCAATTCAAGTGCTACTTTTCCCTGAGAGAAGCTCGTTGGGCTGAAAGCCACAAGGGTGGGCAGTTCCAAGCAAAAGTTAGAGCAGCCTGCTAGACCGAAAACTTAAGGAGGCGGTCTAGGCAAAAATAAATAGGCAAAAAGTCGAAAGCTCGCTAGGCCGAAAACCTGAAAGGTGGCACTAGGCAAAAGTTAGAGCGTAAAAGGAGAGGTATAAACACACGAGTGAACCTTGGCCTGAACTACGTTTTGACCTGATTCCCCAGAAGGGGATACGTAGGCAGTCTCTCTCTTCGAGACTCGGTCATAATCTATCAACTGGATCTCAAGTTTTGACTTTGGTGCACCACGTTGGCCGCCTGAACTATGTTTTGACAAATCCTCCTTGAAGTTTAGTCGCAATCTATCAATTGGATCAAAGGCTTGGAACATCACTGTAGTCAAGAAGAAGACAAGCTTCATTTGTGCAGAAAGAGGAAAACCTTTCGTCTTTCAATCTTATTTCAAATTACTTCTTCAATTTCAAAAGCTGAGCAAAAGCCTTAAAATAATCTGAAGCATCAAAAACAGAACGAAATGCTTGCGAGGCCTAACGGCTCACAATTTATTCTAAGTCAGCAGAGTCTAGTGTAAGCAACCGCAGCAGACTTGCAGCCATGCATGCTAGTTCGTGGTTCACGCGCGTTCGTTCAAAGTTATGCCCGTTCCTGCGCACGCTTCTTCAATTTGAGCAGCATTCAGAAGCAGTTAGCTACTGCCGCCGATTCATCAAGTTAAAAGCACCTCGAATATCATTCAAGGGGCTTTTGCCAAGCTTTTCTATACCATGCAAGTCATGCGGACCTAATGTGACTGCACGGGGGTGTCGGTTTCAGTCCGGGCCTATACGAGTCATCTCTTTATGTCCCTTTGTCCATCTTTGCGACATTTTTCGAGTGTTTTAATCTGTTTCCCATTATGGGGCTTTCTTCTCAATTTTGTTTGTTCGTACAGGTCGTTGTACATCTATTCGACCTTACGCGAGCGTCAGATTCACCTGTCTACGGGATATTTGAATTTTGGCTCATTAATGCCTAAAATTTCATTTTTCCGCAAATCTAAGAGTCCGCATCGCATCCTGGGTCTCTTCTCCCTTTTTCGTTCGAGCTAGGCAAGTCTGCACTTATATGTATGTCTGTGTGTCGACTCAGCTCACTTGTCAATGCAAATTAGATATTAGTGGTGGGTTTATGCGCTCTTTCTCAAAGGAGAGTCAATAAACTGAACAATGCAATTTTTACATTTCTACCCTAACTTCTATCTTCTATCCAAGCAGTGGAATCGTGTGAACAGCAAGAGAATGTCAGCCCATGGTAGAGCAAAGCGTATCTATGGGGTACATCTGCCTAAGCATCAAGGAAGGGGCACACTGGCCCAATACCGTTACTATGTCAACTAAGGCACACCAGGCCACCAGCCCGCTCAATGCCCCTCTATTTTGTCACGCAAACCTGAAACTCAAAAGCAAAAGGCAGTAAAGTAAGGAGACTCAGTGGTAGTCCTCAGGCGTCATCGTCCTCTTAGGAGCCGCCCTTAGCTTGCATCTGCATTTTCAATTTGTGCATTCACTTTAGTATATATCATTGCATATTGTATATCAACTGTGGAAAACAAGAAAAGTCTATCCAGTGCCAAAGCATGCCTGTCCAGTATCGAAAGCAGCAAGTAACAAGACTTTTGGGGTTTTCGTACCTGGGATCAAGTCACTGCTGGAACTAGAGCCGAAACCACTACCCAAAATCAATCCAATCAACGACGGTCAGCCATATCGTCCTTCAAGTCAATCCAATCAACGACGGTCAGCCATATCGTCCTTCAAATCAATCCAATTCAACGACGGTCAGCCATATCGTCCTTCAAATCAATCCAATCAACGACGGTCAGCCATATCGTCCTTCACGGTCAGTCAATCGTCCTTCCAATCAACGACGGTCAGCCATATCGTCCTTCAAATCAATCCAATCAACGACGGTCAGCCATATCGTCCTTCAAATCAATCCAATCAACGACGGTCAGCCATATCGTCCTTCAAGTCAATCCAATCAACGACGGTCAGCCATATCGTCCTTCAAATCAATCCAATTCAACGACGGTCAGCCATATCGTCCTTCTCAAATCAACGACGGTCAGCCATATCGTCCCTCACAAATCAACGACGGTCAGCCATATCGTCCTTCTCAAATCAACGACGGCCAGCCATGTCGTCCTCCAAATCAAATCAGCGACGGTCAGCCATATCGTCCTTCTCAAATTAACGACGGCCAGCCATGTCGTCCTCCAAATCAAATCAGCGACGGTCAGCCATATCGTCCTTCAAATCAATCCAATCAACGACGGTCAGCCATATCGTCCTTCAAGTCAATTCAATCAACGACGGTCAGCCATATCGTCCTTCAAATTCAATCAACGACTGTCAGCCATGTCGTACTTCAATTCAATCAACGACGGTCAGCCATATCATCTTTCAATTCAATCAACGACTGTCAGCCATATCGTCTTTCAATTCAATCAACGACGGTCAGCCATATCGTCCTTCAAATCAATCCAATCAACGACGGTCTACCCGCCCTTCAAATCAATTCCATGAATAACGATCAACCATATCATCCCCTCAACCCAACTCAACAGCGATCAGAATATCGTCCGTTTCAATCCAAATCAACAACATCGGAATATCATTCCTTTTAATCATTCAACAACGATCAGCCATGTCGTCCACTTCAATCCATCAACGGTGATCAGCCATATCATCCGTTTCCAACCCTTCACGGCATTCAGAATATCGCCCACCGTCCAGCTCAATGGCGGTCCGCCCATCCAAACAGTCTATAACAACCGTCTGCCTATCCTGATCCATATCTATGTATAGCAAGTGCAACTTCCAACAGTCTTATTGCTCTGTCTCGGATGGTCTTTGATAAGGAGACTGGCTCTGGTTCCCAACGGATGGAATTTAACCTACCTGACACGACCTACTCGTGGTTGTTGAAGTTTCTGTAGGCCGAAGAAGGTTCGATCCCCCAGGGTAATGATTTGTCCGCAGCTGATTAATCCCCAGGAGAGTCCGCCTCGGCATTCAATGATGGTCTGCCCATCCCCGTTTCCCAACAAAGTTCAAACCCTCTTCCGTCTCAAATCAACGATGGTTTAACGAGTCGTCCCTTAACGATGACCCACCGTCTCAAATCAACGATGGTTTAACGAGTCGTCCCTCAACGATGACCCACCGTCTCAAATCAACGATGGTTTAACGAGTCGTCCCTCAACAATGACCCACCGTCTCAAATCAACGATGGTTTAACGAGTCGTCCCTCAACAATGACCCACCGTCTCAAATCAACAATGATTTAACGATCAGAATATCATTCGATAGGTCCGTCTGTCTGCAACAAACTGTTCCCCAGAAGACTCTGCCTCGGCCTGACCCGAACAGATACTTTTACTTCAGTCTTGCTTCAAAGCGCATCTTCCAGCAGCCTTATTGCTTTGTCTCGGAGGGTCTTTGATAAGGAGATTGGCTCTGGTTCCCAACAGAGGGAATTTAACCTACCTGACATGACCTACCCGTGGGTGTTGGAGTTCTATGTATCGATGAGGGTTTGATCCCCATCAACGGTGATCCGTCCGCCCAATATCAATTCAACGGCGATCCGTCTGCCCAATATCAATTCAACGGCGAACCGTCCACCCCATATCAATTCAACGGCGATCCGTCCGCCCAATATCAATTCAACGGCGATTCATCCGCCCAATATCAATTCAATGGTGATCCGTCCGCCCAATGTCAAATCAACGGCGATCCATCCGCCCAATATCAATTCAACGGCGATCCGTCCGCCTAATTTCAAATCAACAACAATCCACCCGTCCAATTTCAAATCAACGCCGGTCCGCCCGCGCAATGTCAAATCAATGACGGTCTGCCAATCCAATGATTCTCTTTCCCCAACAGAGTCGGTACTCTTGCAATGGATTATTCCCCAGGAGAGTTCGCCTTTTACGGCAGCCCATTCTGTCCTTCCAATTCAATCAAGCAGAGGTGGTCCACCTGCCCATATTATCCCCAGCAGCGGCAGCCGCTCGTCCAAATTCAACCAACCAGGTTCTTTAAGTTTCATGCCTACTTTGACTCATATGTTCTGTTCTGGATAGCCTTGAGAGGGTGTCTAGAAACCTTTGACGTTACTTGTACCAAAACAATGGTGCTCCAAGTGCCGTCAAAGGGGGGCTACTGTAGACACCCTATTCTGGACTGTCCAGATTAGTTTACTTACGGTATTTATTTCCCCGATGATGAAACGGATCAAGAACATCCCAGAAATATTTGTGTGTTTGAGCTTTGAGCATTCCAAAAACGCTTTCAAATCCCTTTCAAACTCTCTAAACCAGAACCAAAAGGCCTCAACAAAACCCTTCTTGCTTACGCCAATACTTTCTTGGCGTGCGCCGGTCCTCTGCCACGTGTCAGTCATCGGTCAACTTTGACCGTTGACCAGATTTGACCGCCAGGTATTTAGTGGCGTACGCCAAGTCAAACTTTGGTCAAACTTGTGTTTTTCAGCATTTTCAGCATGCAGAAGCCATGAGTAGGGGTCTACAACACATGGAAACCTTCCAATCCATTGAAAAATAGTCTCGGCCGAGGGGACATTTTCTTACACCATCCCATCATCATATTCCCTCTCATCCAATGAGAAGGAAGACTTAAGGGCTAAGACACCAGTCCCTTTCACTGGCCTCAACCCCTCTCTCTCCCTCTTCCCCTATATATAACCCCTCCACTAGTCTTTCAAGGGTTGCTCCTTCAAGTTTCAAGTTCCCAAGTCTCCTTCTCTCTGTTTTTCTTTGGTCTTCTTGCTTCTTCTTCTTTCATCCATTGGAGGAGTAAACAAGGGACCCCTCCACACACCTCTTGCAGTCAAACATCCACCACCATCCATCATCCAACCCTCAAGTTCAAAGCTCAAACATCTCTCAAACCTCAAAAGCCAAAGGTATACATCTTTGGTACTGTTTTTCTGTTCTGGTCCCTGAGGGGAGCTAACAGGGTCAAGGCTGGTAATCAATACCAGTCCTAGCCCTAAAGCTATCAAAGTTTCAAAAACAAAAAAATCGTTTCTAACTAGAATCGGCGTGCGCCGGTCATAGGCCCGCGTACGCCGGTCCGTGGCAGTACGTTCAGTTTTAAAGTTTGATCTTTCTGGGATCTGGTTGGACCTTGCGTACGCCACCTTTTAGGTGGCGTACCGAAGGTCCGAGCCCTCCAAAACTGGCGTACTCCAGTTGTGAAATGGGGTCCAGATCCTTGTTTTGTGCTTTATTTCTTATTTATTCATCACCTTATTGCATGCTAAAAAAACTAGTTTACTGCTTTCTGTATTTAGAACCGTTTAGTTGTAGTATTCAATATTTGTTCATATCTGTTTTAAAAGGCCCCTGGGGTGTTTCTGGTCATGTTCCAGAGCCCAGATGATGTAAAGCCAAACACTGAACAACATGCAAGCATGGCGTACGGACTCTCAAGAGTGGCGTACGGCATCTACGCTAAAGTTCGGTGCTTGGCCCTTACATCATAGTTCAATCCTGGCCTTTTGTTCCTCCCCACACTGTTTATGGGGTTGCTTGTCTATTGTCCTGGCTCTTAGCCATTTCTTACATCTGCCTGTCTGTAATATGTACATAAACTGTCTTATAAACTGCGTGGTTTGTCCTGGGTGTGCACTGGTCCATTCCAGAGCCCAGAGGGTTGAAGAGCAAAGACTGTAAGCAATCAAAAGGGTAGTGTACGCCAGTTCTTAGATGGCGTGCGCAGGGTGTGTTGGCGTGCAGTGGCTTGGCCATTGCGTGCCAGCATGTCGCCTGCTCACGCACCCGACGGGCAGCGTACGTCATCCTGATCGAACTGTTCACAGTGCTTGTTCTCAATCTATGCTCTTATGTTTAAATTCAATTCAAGCAAGCAAATCATCATCCATAAGTATTTTGTCATCTAAATTGCAACTTGTTACGGTATTAATCCCCATTATCTGCTCCCCTGCCCTAACTAGCTAAGAATGATCAAAATGAGAGAAAAATGCAAATGTTTTAATAAAATGCCCGAGTAGAGACCGATCTCCGGATTGGGTGAGAGGGGTGCCATAAAACCCTTCCCCTCTCGTAACCTGGCTCCCGAACCTCAGATATCGAAGGTGACGACGGACCAGTCTACGCCTTTTCAAATCAAGTCAAACCTTTTTCAAATCAATCAAAGCAAACGTAGCAAAGCGTTTTCGAGTTCGGTTCCTTGGGTGTTCTTCCGCTAAAACCCGAGTGGCGACTCTGAATCGAAGCGTTTCGCCGCGCTATTTTCCAAAAGGGCCGCCCCCCCCGAACAAATATCCATTCCAAACCAAAATCGGGCGATTTTCGGGGCGTGTGCCCATAGTTCTACACATTCCTTTGCCGCTCCTAGATATTTGTATCAGTTACCTACTGTTGTTGAGGCATTAGATGTGTGTGTCATGGTGACTACTCCTGTAGGAAAAACAGTGACATTGTGTGAGGTGTCTAAGTCTTGTGATGTAGAGATAGATGGTAGGACCTTACCCATAGACTTAATTTCATTGGAGATGCATGACTTTGATGTTATCCTGGGGATGGATTGGTTGTCGAAATACCATGCTACTATAGACTGCAATCAGAAGAGGGTTGTTTTTACTATGCCAGGTCAGTCAGAGTTTAGCTTGCAGGGGGATCGGGATGTGTCATCGTTCAGTTTTATTTCATCTCTTAAGGCAAGTCAATTATTGAAAAAGGGGTGTTTTGGTTACTTAGCTTATGTGGCGAGTGGGGAGCAATCTACACAAAAATTGGAGGAGTTGCCTATAGTGAAGGATTTTCCTGACATCTTTCCAGAGGATTTGCCTGGTCTTCCTCCAAATCGTGAGGTTGAGTTCACGATAGATCTTGTTCCTGGCACAGCGCCTATTTCTAAAGCTCCTTATAGAATGGCACCAGCAGAGTTGAGAGAGTTGCAAGTGCAGTTGCAAGAACTACTTGATAAGGGATTTATTCGGCCTAGTGTGTCACCGTGGGGAGCTCCTGTCTTATTTGTGAAAAAGAAGGATGGTACTATGCAGTTGTGCATTGACTATAGGGAGTTAAATAAGGTTACAATTAAGAATAGATATCCATTACCGCGTATAGATGACTTATTTGATCAATTGCAAGGGGCTCAGGTGTTTTCTAAGATTGATTTGAGGTCTGGATACCATCAGTTAAAGGTGAGAGAAGTGGACATTATGAAAACGGCTTTTAGAACTCGTTATGGGCATTATGAGTTCTTAGTGATGCCATTCAGTCTAACTAATGCGCCAGCGGCATTTATGGATATGATGAATAGAGTCTTCAAACCTCAGCTTGATCATTTTGTGGTGGTATTTATAGATGATATTTTGATCTATTCCAAGAGTAGGGAGGAACATGAGGAGCATTTGAGGATAGTCTTTCAAATTCTTAGAGAGAAGAAGTTGTATGCAAAGTTTAAGAAATGTGAGTTTTGGTTGGACAGTGTGTCTTTCCTTGGGCATGTTATCGGAAAGGAGGGAGTGTCTGTTGATACTAAGAAGGTGGAAGCTATTGTTGATTGGCCACGTCCTACATCGGTGACTGAGGTGCGTAGTTTCTTGGGTCTTGCTGGATATTACAGGCGGTTTGTGGAAGGGTTTTCTCGCATTGCCCTGCCACTTACCAATCTTACTCGGAAAGGGGTGAAGTATGAGTGGACAGACAGATGTGATCACAGTTTTAAGGAACTTAAGCAAAGATTGACTACAGCACCTGTTCTTGCATTGCCGACAGATGGAGGTAACTTTGTCATTTATAGTGATGCGTCTCTCCAAGGCTTGGGTTGTGTACTTATGCAAAATGATAGAGTGATAGCTTATGCCTCTCGTCAATTGAAGGTGCATGAGAGAAATTATCCGACACATGATTTGGAGTTGGCAGCAGTTGTGTTTGCACTAAAGATATGGAGACATTATTTGTATGGGGTGAGTTGTGAGATTTACACTGATCACAAGAGCTTAAAGTATATTTTCACTCAAAAAGAACTTAATTTGAGGCAAAGGCGATGGCTTGAGTTGTTGAAGGATTACGACGTTAGTATATTGTACCATCCGGGAAAAGCGAATGTAGTGGCTGATGCATTAAGTAGGAAATCATCAGGGGGTAGTTTGGCATTTTTGACAGTTCAACCACATTTGATAGAGGACATTGGAAGATTGCAAGTAGAGGTTGTACAACATGGAGATGGTGCTATATGCAGTCAGTTGACAGTGAAACCAAATTTGTTGGATAGAATTCGAGTAGCTCAACAAGATAACCCTTGGTGTAAGAAGATTTTGGAGGGCATGTTGAAAGGTGAGAGTAGAGGGTTTACTTTGGGTGAGGATGGAGTACTTAGGTTTGGGGATCGTGTTTGTGTACCAAGTGATTGTGGTTTGAGGATAGAGATTATGGCTGAGGCTCACAGTTCAGGATATAGTATTCATCCAGGTAGCACTAAAATGTATAAGGATCTACGAGAGCATTTTTGGTGGAATTAATGGAATGAAGAAGGTCATTGCGAGGTATGTGGCACAGTGTCTTATTTGTCAACAGGTTAAGGTAGAGCATCAGAAACCAGCAGGAAAACTTCAGCCTTTACCATTACCTGAGTGGAAGTGGGATCATATCTCTATGGATTTTGTATCTGGGTTGCCTCGTACGAGCAGTGGGCACGATGCAGTTTGGGTTATAGTTGACCGACTTACTAAGTCCGCTCATTTTATTGCTATTAACATGACGTATAAGTTGGATCGTTTGGCGCAGTTATATGTGAAGGAGATTGTTAGACTCCATGGCGCACCTGTATCGATTGTGTCAGACCGTGATCCCCGTTTTGTGTCTAAGTTTTGGGGTGCATTGCAGGCGGCGATGGGTACTCGTTTACTTTTTAGCTCTGCCTACCACCCACAAACTGATGGTCAGAGTGAGAGAACTATTCAGACTTTGGAAGATTTATTGAGAGCATGTAGCTTAGAGTGGAAAGGAAATTGGGATGATCAATTACCATTAATGGAATTTGCGTACAATAATAGTTACCATTCGAGTTTGGGAGTTGCTCCTTATGAGGCTTTGTATGGACGGAAGTGTAGATCCCCTATCTGTTGGTATGAGGTTGGAGAAAGGCGAATTTTAGGACCTGACTTGGTGGAGGAGGCAACTCAAAAGATTACTTCTATTCGGGAAAGACTTGTAACAGCTCAGAGTAGACAGAAAAGTTATATGGATAATCGAAGAAGGGATTTGGAGTTTGAGGTAGGAGATATGGTGTTTCTTAAGGTGTCCCCATGGAAGGGAGTTATTCGGTTTGGCAAAAAGGGTAAGTTGAGTCCTCGCTATATTGGGCCATTTGAGGTTTTAGAAAGAATTGGTGAGGTGGCTTATCGTTTGGCGTTGCCGCCTAATTTGGCTAAGGTTCATAATGTTTTTCATGTGTCGATGTTGAGAAGGTATGTGCATAGTCCGTCCCATGTTATTGATTATAAGCCACTTCATGTTCGGGATGATTTAACCTATGATGAGCAACCCGTTGAGATTCTTGATACCAAAGAGAAAGTGCTTCGTAACAAAACGATTTTATTGGTTAAAGTATTGTGGCGCAATCATGCGGTTGAAGAAGCCACTTGGGAGCTTGATGAGGAGATGCGCGAGAATTACCCACATTTGTATGAATGAGGTTAGTAAGTAATTTCGAGGACGAAATTTATTTTAAGGGGGGAAGAATGTTACAGCCTATAAATTTTATTTATCTTTTTAGTTATTTTGGGCATTTTTAATTGCAAGTGTTATGTTGTGGGTCCCAATTAATTATTTTGTGCATTCTATGGGTATTGTTGTCGTGGTTATAAATTTTAGGGTATGAGATTGATTTTGGGTAAAATAGTGGTACTAGACGATAACTCTATAAAATTGTGTTAGTTTGGACTGGATAATAAGTAAATTTATTTTTCTCTTTATCTATCTAATTTTAATTATTCAGTTAGCTAATATTTAGGGCAACAGGAGTTGTGGGCGGTTTAGAGTAGCACTTAGCGTTATAAACATAAACGGACGAGGGTTTTTACATAAGAGGTATCGTTTGAGAGAAAGAAAGCGGCAGCCTAGGACTTGACTGTTGGTGATCGCTTACGGTATTGGTCCTGTCCTCTTCATCTCTTTCCTTGTTTTGTCTCTTCTCTTTTCATTCTACTGTTGCGTTTGGTGTATGGAGTTAGGAGGTTATTTATGTACGTGGCTGTGCGTGAGGATTTATGTGAAGAAGTCGTGAATTAGTGAATTGGTGATCTGAGGAAGGGATTTTGAAGTTTCAGATCAATTGGAAAGAGTTATTAGTTTAATATAATTGTGATACTAATTGCAAAAGAGATTTCGACATTAATGGTTTTGTACTGATATGCCTTATACATAAATTATTGGTGAGCAAAGTTGATCATTAATTTGGATGGGGTAACAGGTGGTGGCGTAATGTTGTTCTTGGAAATCAAAGAACTTGTTGGGTGGTGTTGTACGTGGATTTCTTTTTGGAGGCTACTGTTGGCTTAGGAATGTTTAGGTTGGGGTAATTTTATAGCAGTAGTGTCCTAGCTTGTGTTCGTCAGTAGTATATTTGAATTAGTTAGTTATTCGTATGCTCTATTTTTGTGTACAGGATAGTCTCATTTTGCGTTGTTCGATCGTACTACTTTTGGACCCAGGTGAGTAGTTAAGTGTGTTACGTATTTTTGAAAAATACCTGTATCCCTTAAAAGTATTTCTTTCAGAAATTTATATCAATGTTATTCGGAAATTTGTTTAAAAGTTGTTCTCTAAATTGGCATGCGATGAATTTTTCTGAGATCAATTGTTGATGTTCTTTTTGGTGAGAACTTGGTGGATATTAATGGGAACATTTATTTCGGAAGTCCAGGGAACTTATTCCTTCTCGTGTCGGTGACCCTGGCCATTGGGGAAAAGACCGTGTTAGGCCGGTGACCCTAATGCTCAACGGCTTTCTTTCGCCGGATCGTCTTAGGGAAAAGTACTATGGGCTGCCAACCCTGGTGACTCTAAGTTCGATATTGGATCCAATTTTTGATGAGATTTATTTGGCCATGGTACTGTTTGATTTTGGTTCCCCATTGTTGATGGAGTTATTGTTGTGATCACCACTAAGAATGTTCATTGGTTAAAGGCTTTATTGATTAATTTATTATCCTGCTGGACACCTCGTATGCCAAATTATGATTTAATGGTAAATTATTTTAATTTCCGCTTTCAACTTTATTTATTATACATACTTGCTATTCACTGAGCTTGTCAGCTGACGGATTTATTCCAACTTCTTTTTCAGGCAAGTTTGGGAGTTAGACAAGGACTCTGGCGGCACCTTGGGGATTCTTTTGTTTGACCTCCTTAGGGTGTCTCATCTTAGTATTGTTTTAATAAATCGCTTCCGCATTTACAATAATTGTCAGATAATGAATTCTTTTTATTATTGTTGGATTACTGGATATTGTTTAGTTTCATGGGATGATTGTACCCCATGCTTTTGATTGAGACACATTTGGCTTTTGATTTGATTATTATTGAAAACGGGATCATTGATTTTCAGTTACTTTGATTTAATCAGGCTGCGTGTTCCATGGATTAGCCTTATGGTTCACGGCCGGTCACTTCTCATTTTTGGGGTGTGACAACTCAAGGCTGTTCCCTTGGTCCATGTGTTTTATTTTGAGTATGTTATTAATTGCAGCAGTTCCAACTTTGATATAGAGGGAGCATGTGGAGATTAATAGGAGTATTTTATTTGAACAAAAATACTGATTTCTCCTTCTTCCTTTTTTTTGAACTGTCAATACTGATTTCCTCCTTGTTTACATCAAAAACATGCACCCACCCAAGAATTGACATCTGTCCAACAAGTCCAGATTGTGTTTGCTGCAGTTACTGAATTGGGCCATTTTGATTCAAACAGGGGACCCAAAATATAGTATTAGGTTCTGGTGTGGAGTAATTAAGACAGGTTTCGAACGATAATGCGAAAGAAGTTGTTCAAGTATAGATTGATATATTCAGAAAATGGGTTGAAGAGGAGTAGTTCGTAATTCTTCATTGTTTGAAGTTGATCATATAGCTGATGAAAGTATCAAGTTCAGATTCATTAAAAGGCGTAAAAGTTCTTTGTCGCGCAGAGAAGTCGTTATATTTGTTGAATACGAATAAAGATGTTTATTGCAATGGGTCTATTGTTGAATACGTATTCATAGATTTTGAGAAGATTCGGAGAAGTCGTTAATTTGTATTGTTGAGGAGAAGATATGGTGTGCCTTAAGGCCAGCTTTTAACTTTTTAGTACTTCTATGTTTTAGTAGTACTTACGTTTATAATGAGGTGACCAGCTTGTTGGCCCTTAGGCCCTAATTACTAATCTGTGTTCGGTTCACATTTTAGTTTAGTTTTTCAATCATTATGATACTTCTCTCTCCAATTATTACCATATTTCTCTAATTATTACTTTCTCATCTCTCTCTATCTCTCTTCAATCATTATCCCTATCTTTAATCATTATCATATTTCTCTTTCTACCCACTATCAAAACTAAACTAAACTAAACTCTCAACCAAACAAAGCTTTAATCAGACTTCATCTTTTGTTATAACGCTTAGCTTTCTTGTATTGTTTATTAGCCTTTCATATTAACGATATCTTTCTCAGGTTATATTTTATGTTAGGATTGACACACACGCATACAATTTACGAGTATAAATAGTAAAAAATCAACACAGAGATATACGTGCATGATTCCCCAAAATCGGGTACGTCCAGAGGAGCGAGAGCGGCTGCTGTTCTTTATTATCACAGTACGAAATAGGGTTTACAACATAAAGTATTTATACTGACTCTATTCTAACCATAATCTGGTATTTGGTCTGTATTCCAAAAATACCTCTGTACGAACCGTACCATACCGCTAGGGCGTTACCCCCCACACCCCCCAATTACGGAACGCCTGGGCCTTCGGCCCAATCTACTTTCACTAGATCATCAGAGATTAACCAGCCTTCTTTCTAGAACTCTATGAGTCACAGTTCTAACATTTTAGTAGTGTTGTTTGATCTTGTAACGTACAAAGGAAGAAATTACGTTTCCAATGAGTTGACTTGTTGGCCCTCTTAGGCCCTGATTACTATGACTTGATCTTTTGTCATAATGCTTAGCTGTCTTGTATTGTTTATTAGTCTTTTATATTATCAATATCTTTCAGGCTATGTTTTAGTAGCGTCATTTGATCTTGTAAAGTTCTTGAAAAAGCAAGTTGTAACAAAGGAAGAAGTTACGTTTCCAATGAGTTAACTTGTGGGTGTCCTTAGGCCCTAATTACTATGAGTTTTTCTTTTGCCATAACACTTAGCTGTCTTGTACTATTATTTACTAGTCTTGGACATTAACGATATCTTTTAGGTTATGTTTTAGTAGTGTCGTGATCTTGTAAAAGATCTTGGAAAAGCAAGTTGTGTTCAATATTTGTCTTCTTTTTATGTTAAAAAAAAAAAAAAGTTTATTATTAGCTGAATAATTTTGTAACTTGTTAATTATGAACACAAAGGTAGCTCTAACCATATTCATTAACTTTTTTATTCACTACTCGAAGTAGCTCTGGCTGGGGTTTTGTTGTTGCTTTGTGTCGCTTGATGGATTTGCTTGCTAGGTGGCTTGGTGCGGGTGTTTGTTGTTTTGTCTGTGGTTGTTTTGATTCCAGGATTTTTGTGTGCTGCTTTTGAAAGCTATTCGTTCCTACTTCTCAGGTGCCTTTCTCCAGTTTCATCTGTGGGTCTAGGTTTGGTTGTTTTTTCTTTGGCTTGGTTTTATTTCTATGCTATCTTCCTGTTTGCTGGTGGAAGTGTTCGCTTTTCCTTGTTTCCTTTTTTGGTGGTGTGGTGGAGCTGTTTTCCTTTTAGCTGTTGGTGTGTCGGGGTTGTTTCTTCTTTTTTTTTTGGCTTCTTGCCAACGTCTCTTTTGAGTCTCATGCAACTCTTGTTTGCCCTTGTTCTCCTTAATCTTTGTTCCCTTTTAAGAGATTTAAAATTTCTTTTGCCGAAGAAAAAAATAGTTAAAAGTATTTTACTCATCAATAAGAGCACCTGAGCAATTTCTGTCTACACTCCTGCATTGTTCTCGTGTTTCCCTCTTAAACACTTGAACTAATTTGCACCTTAATATGGAGTATATATATCCATTACATCCTATAGTTAGAGAACAGTGGCACTTCCCACTGTTTTCAGCATGTTGAGGGGGAGCGACACTTGCCACCCCCTATTTCAAAAAAAGAAATTTTGTTACATTGATTAAAGTCGGTTAGGTGCTTACCGATATCCAAATATTTTGATTTTATAAACAAATGATGAAAACAAGCAAAATAAACATTTGGATCATAAGAATACTTTGTCTATCCAAAAATAAAAGTCAAAAAGTGAACAATGAAAATACAGACAAATTGTAGGTACAATTACCACAGCTTGAGTATTTGTCTACTTGACCAACTAGAATTAGAAACGCAAACTAAAGAACAGTGCTCTACATGTCTGAAAAACCAAGATCGGATCACCTCACGATTTACTATTATGTTGAGCGAATTAAATCAATCAACTAATTTAATCAAGCCCTAATCGATGTGGAAAATCTCAAGATAGGGAAAAAACCATGGGAGGGAAGAGAGCATGATACGCAAATGCGGAAACAAAGAGTTTCGTACAACCACGCTATGACTCCTCAATATCGGCTTAGAACCTCTTTGTTGACTCCTCATGAACCGCTCTAATAGATGCTTTGATCTACACTGGACTCCTCCATTAGACCAACCTCCAATCGCCTTTGAACTCCTTCAAAGAACTCCTTAATATATAGAAGATGAACAAACTACCTTGAGAGAGATTATGTAAGCATATAGGTTCTAAGACCTCATCAAATCTCTCAAGGAATTAACCCACAAGTGTTTCTTTTGTGTTCACGAACTTTTTCTCTCTCTTAAACGTTGTGGCTGCGCTCCACCTTTCTGAAAGAATAAAACACCTTAAATAGATTTTTCTGACCAAGCAAGCGGTCTCCAAAGCTCCCTCAAGCCACCTTTTGACGATCTCTGAAGTTTATTCAGCTGCTACAAAAAAAAAAAGAACAAAGGCTGCTTGCTCAAGCAGTCCGTCCAGGTTGCTTGAGCAACCTATTTAACCTGTTACGTTACGTAATGGCCAATACGATCCTTAACAGCCTTCATTTAAAACCCTAGTCCCTGTCCTAATTGCGGGATGAGAGGTAACCAAATTGGTATGAATTATTGGAACATTAAACAAAATTTTAGAGATCGGAGAACAACGTAATACTTTTTATTGTAATCCAAGTTTTGTCTGTCTTGGAAGGTAAGCCATAATCCTTGATAAAACCTCATCAAAGACTCACCAACAAACCATTGTTTGATTTGTTTCCACTGATTATTTAAGACCTAATTGTCAATGCATGTCATTAGTTAATGTATCAATTGGCTAACCACCCTGCTAGTTTTGAACTTTTGATCAAACATCTCTGGATATATAAATCTGTGTTTATACGCTCCCGGAAACTAAGTTGGCCAATCCAAAAAAAGCTGAATGCTAAAACTCCCAAATAAGAGGTTAGTCCAAGCCATGGAGGGTTATGTATTGAGGATGGCTTTGCTCACATCTTGTTGGTTTATCCTTGAATCTATCCTCTTCCCAGATGGATTTCTGAAGAAGTTTTATCTCGGCTTCTACATCCACCCGCTATTGCTCTCTCTATCAGATTTTCCTTTGGATAAAACTACTACAAAGATGGCTTCCCCTCCTTGTCTCGCTAGCTATTCGGATCGCTTGGTTTGTAGCGTCTGAAATTTGCAGGGTGTTTCCCAGTATCCTCTCTGTTTTCGCATTCATTAGAATCACCAATGATGAGTTTGCAAACGAGGAGGAGGAGCATGAAATTCCAAGTGCTACAATTCAAAATCAGTTGGCAGATTCGTATAGCTCTTGCTATGCAGTATCCATTAAAAATGAAGCTAAAGTGGAAGAGGTTGAAGCAGACACTGATTGCAGTGACAGCTCACTGCTGGTGGAGTCGATTATAAGAGAACCCCGTGTGCGTATCGACGAAGCCAGAAGCTTGGAGGTGTGTAAGCCTTCTGAGAGCAGCTCAATTTCACCTCCCCAAGATGATGAAATTAATGCAACTTTGCCAACCGTTGAGGGAGAATTGATCAATCAAAGCATGGAGGCCAACGTAGATTCAATCTATGAGAAATACACTGAAAGGATGAGATGGTTTGATTTGCTCAATTGCGATAGAACATGTGGAATAATTAGGTACTCGTAATCATAAACTGATTTACAAACAGAAGGATAATATTTGAGAAAAACATTTACAATGATATGAAAAATTCGTTGCATAAGCACGAGGCATTTGGGGTGAATTCAGAGCATGCAATTATTTTCTTGTTTCGTTAGTGGCATATTGGCTAGCTATTTTGTATGCAGGTGCAATCTTGAACAAGCAATTGGCTTCTCTTAGTTCATTTGAGGATATAAAGCCCGTGGAATTCTCCATCCCACAGATTTCATGGAGCAAGACGGCTAGAAGAAGGCTAATAAGAAGCTTAGAAAGTAACTTCGAATTGGTTTATGTGGCTCAATCATGCTTATCCTGGGAAGTACTACATTACCAGTACCGAAAAGTTGAGGCTCTCTTACACTCAAACTCTCAAAACGGCGCCTCTTATGAGAATGTCGTCGGGAGATTTCAAAAGTTTCAAATACTTCTAGGGAGATTTATGGAAGATGAAAGGTGTTAGGTGCAAGGGCAAAAGGTCTGGAATTATGTTCAAAGTAGGTTAACTTTCAGGAGTCTACTCCAAGTTCCTCAGGTCTCAGGTACCTTTCACAGGAACATAAGTTTATCCTGGTTAATCACGTTGGCTAATCAATAATTAGTGCTAAACATTTATTTATCCACCTCCAACTTATCAAATAGAAAGGTATCCACCTCCAACATTTGTTTATCCTGGTAAAACATGTGTTTTCCTTTTTCAAAAGAGAAAAATAGTTGTCTATTTGAGAAGGGTATCAAAATTTTGCGGATTGAGATTTGAAAAGATATATACCTTTAAAATGTGGTGAACCTTATTATATAACAAATTCTAAAACTTCATCACGGTGCGAAAGCTATGCAATCATTACATATTAGTAAGAAATGCATGCCTTCGCCTAAAACGCGTGTTGGACTGTTTCATGGAATGAAATATACTACAGTCCTGTGCACAAATGAATGATATTGGCATATTTCCCTTGTCCTCCAATGCACTATACTTCTGATCGTTCAAGGTTATACGGAGGAAAGAGAAGATGACGAAACTCAGGGAGAAGCCATGAGGGCAACAGAGGTGTTGCAGGGCATAGAGAAATGCATAAAGGCCTTTTTGTATGTAAAAACAGACCAAAAGAAACCGCGGTGGAAAATGAGTAATTTCATGTGGACTTACCCTCGAGACTTGGAGCTCCTAGCAAATCTTACAAAGACACTCCGAAAGGTAATTCCAGTTACGTATCAGCAGATTCGGCACAGCAAACATCACATTCAAATATCAGTTGCTGAAATTTGGAGAACTACGAATTTTATGCATTTTCCGTTTCGTCATAAAATTGTCATCGTGATTTAGGATTAGATCAACATAATATACTAAATGCAAAAATGGTTTTATTTTTCTGAAGAAGGAGCTATGGCTAAAAGACTTGCAAAGGAAGAGGAGGTGGTGGTTGAAAAGAGGAGTAAACCCTCTGGAAGCATCTATAGAGAAGGAAATTTTGTGTACAATGACAGAGATGAAGCTGGTATCAAGGGTGCTTAAAATGTCGATGATTTCCACTTCTCATCTCAAATGGTGCCAGGAGAAGCTTAATGATGCGAAGTTTGAAGCAGGAAAGGTTACGAGGGCATACACAGTTTCCTTTGGGGTGGCAAATTGATCCCGGCTCATTAAGAAACCCAAATCCACCTATTAAAAAATAGACCAAATCCAACCCGTTTATTAATTGGGTTAGAATGGGTCAATACCCATCTAACCCATTTATTATTGGGTCTTAATTGGGTTTCAATTGAATCAATTTAAATGTCCAATGGGTCATGAACATTACCCAACAAAAAAAAAAAGAACTACCACATGAATGAAAAAAACAAAAGTAAACATGTTACGTGAAGCGAACTTTTTTCTTGGTCCAATCGGGAATTGGTGACTTTGTTTGAATGGTTTCATGTTACAAATTTCAATTACAATACAAGCCGAATCGAGTCTGTTGGGGATGCAGACAACTTTCAGCAACAGAGTTCACCAACAAAGATCCGTGACCAGCGCGGAGAGTTCCGCGACAGGTAGGCACGCGGTCAGGCTCGCGGCAGGTAGCGCGCGACAGATAGGCTCGCGGCTGAGATGGGCCGTGGGCCGCAGCCCAAGTTGGTTGGACGGGTCCAGCTATCAATTAGGGTTTGCCTATAAATATTAGTTGTTGTATTCATTATTTCTTGAGCTTGAGCGTGAGTCTATACAGAGAGGAAATTTCTAGAGGGTCTCTAGTGAGAGAGAGAGAGTGCAAGAGAAAACTTTTCTCAGAGAGGAAGAAGAAGACTTGTAATCTTTCGTTTTCTTTCGTTCATAGTGGACTGGTGTGGCTCCCGGGGACGTAGGCAAGTTGCCGAACCTCGTATATCTGTGTGTTCTGTTTTTTCTGTTCCTCTTTCTCTTCCTTTTCTCTGGTTTGTTTTCTGTGACAATAGTATCCCAAGATCCTGTGTGCGTTTTGTTCGTTGAGAGTCTGAGCGCGAGGCTCCGATTTCCCAAAAAAAAAAAAAAAGAACATTACTCAACAAAATGTCCAATGGGTCATGAACAAAATGTCCAATGGGTCAATACCCATCTAACCCATTTATTATTGGGTCTTAATTGGGTTTCAATTGAGTCAACTTAAATGTCCAATGGGTCATGAACATTATCCAACAAAAAAAAAAAGAACTACCACATGAATGAAAAAAACAAAAGTAAACATGTTACGTGAAGCGAACTTTTTTCTTGGTCAAATCTGGAATTGGAGACTTTGTTTGAACGGTTTCATGTTACAAATTTCAATTACAATACAAGCCGAGTCGAATCAAGTTTTGTAGTGAACTCGTACACTAAACGAACCAAAAATTCAAACTCAAATGTAATACCCGCCCCGGATATTTCGGTATTTCAATTAGTTTTAATTGAATTATATGTTTTGAGGGTTAAAAACCGTAAACAATAGAACTTGCGAGGGTCTTGTGAGTGATTAGTAATTGGAACATAAGTTAACAATAGGTCTCGTTTGCACACGATAATCTTTTTATATGGTTACAAATATCGTGGGGGAGATAATTTCTCCCCATTTTTATCTCTTGAACGTGTATAGAGAGCGAGAGAGGGAGAGAGGCGGTAGAAAGAAGGAGAAGAGAAGGAAGAGGGGAAAAACCCTAGTTTGTTCTTCACGAAATTATTTGAGGTACCTAGAGAGCTTCTAAATTCTTGTAATAATTACTGGATGTTTATATGTGTGTCTATTGTGTCGTGTTAAATTTTCATAATTTTCTGAGAAGAGTAGAAAAAGATAAAAATCGTAAACCGAGCTGTGGTCGGATTCCTGTTTTTGTGTAGACAGCTTACAGAGTTGCGTCTTTCATCTATTTTTTTTGGTTAAACGATCATTATGATTATGGGTTCTTATGAGTCTGAAACATTGATAAGTTGGTGATGTTTTGGCGTTGGAATTACTAAAAAGTATTAAGTATTCGATTTTTAATGAATTTTCGATCACAGACTGTTCTGCTGGAAATTGTGCTTTGCTGCACAGAATTTCTGAGTTTGGGGGTGATTTTGACTAGGTTCTTTTATTGTGAAAAATCTGATAAAAATCAAGGATAAATTTTGAGATGTTGTTATGATCTCTACCAAATTTCAGGTCATTTTGTTGTATGGTTTAAGTTTGACGGATTTTATAAGTTGGTGTGTCCCTGCTGAGTTTTGTATTTGCTGCACTGACACATTTTGGAAAAATGGTCATATCTTTTAGCTCGGTTATCGGGTTAGCGCACGTGTTGTTGATTCTGAAACTAGACTCATATATCTTTCGGTATATGTGAAGGTTGTGGCTTAGTTTGTACCAGGTTAAATCAGTTTTTGATTTGAAGTTGATAGACGTGCAGAATCTGTGATTTTGGACAGGTTATTGTGTAACTTCGGACAAGCATAACTTTGTCATCAGGATTCCGTTTTTAACAAACTTTATATCAAAATTTATGTACCGGAAGTGTACTTTCTAACGGTGATAGTCTCATGAACTAGTTTTAAACCTATTAAATGTTATGATCATTCTAAGACAGATTGATTGTGGAATTTGTTATCTTTTTGGAAAATTGAGTGGTGTTTGAGTTTCACACATATTGTGGGACACTTCTAGTTATTGACTTGGACATATTTGTATTTGTTAGACATTGATTAGCTTCTTGTTTGCTTTATAGTCTTGTGCCGAGTATTTGTTGAATATGTAACTAATATGAATTAACTGGTGGCTAGGTAAAGAGCCGGTCATTCGGGAGGTGCCGAAACCTTAGTTTGGCATACTTCGGTCGACACAAAGGTGAGTGTGTTTGATATGGTTATGTTCAATAAGGTATTACATGGTGGTGGTTGTGTATCATGCTATTTGGAATTTAGCTAGTGTTATGCTTGTTTGTTGGATGTTGATTATACCGCCGAAGGTTTGTGTGTGAGGCACATCATGTCGTAAGCCATGCCGCCTAATTAACGGTAGTTGGGAGCATGGTGTGTGGGACACCATTCCTGGGGTATATGGGATTATGGCAGACGTGCCACTGCATATGTTGTGATTGTATGTATGTTGTCTTGTCGAGCACATAAGCTGGGTTTGTGTGAATTACATTCAAGTGAGATGTTCCTTCGGGTATTGTAGTATTTTATCGAATGTATTCTATATCTCACACACTCTGGTTTTCCTTTTTGGATTGCCAGGTAACAGGCGGTCGTAGAGTTGGTCCACTACCGGTCGGCATTTTGGGGACACTTGGATTAGTATCGAGTGTTGGTGTTTTTGGGTCAAGTTGGTTGTAATGGGTCAAACTTTAATTTTTGTTAAACTCATTTTGTGACTAAGGTTGTCAAGTACTTTATGGTTTCAAGTTTTCAATTATGTGGGGAACTCTGTTAATGGTTAATTACTTATGTTGGGATAAGAGACAGCAACTCATGAACTATGTAAGTTCGTAAAATTGTTGACACCTTGTTTATGTTAAAATTAAGTCTTCCGCTGGGGTTTTACTCTGTTATGTGTATGGTTTGTCGTTTAGATTTTGTTCTTTGGTGTGGAATGCCACGTGGTCGTGTCGGTTCGGGCCCACTTTGGGTGTCGTTCCGGAGCGGGGCGTGACATCAAACTTCGTTTGTTTGTAAATGAGCCGAGTCCGGTTCGAGCTGAGCTTATACAAAACGAGCCAAGAATTTAGAGTGTTGAGCTTAACTCATTTACTGTACGAGCCTGGAACTTGAATTTACTCGACTCAATTACTAAACGATTCCGATTATGAGTTGTATTTTGAAATGATGTTAGTAGACTTTCTTTGTAACGAAGCATCGACTTAATTTTATCATTTTCACCATTTTCACAACAAACGAAAAAAGAAAAACTGGGGCAGACAAAGCAAAAGAGAAAAAGGATGGACGAAAAGCAGATAGCCAGATATCATCATCGTCATTCGTCACCAGCTACAGTTCACTTTTGATTTAAAGCAAATAACATCCAGCAAATAGAGGCAAATTATAGACACAAAGGATCGAAATACACCACGCAAACTAGAATTCTTCCATCATAAAAATTATCTTCTTCACGTGAATCTATCTCTCTCGTCCTTACTTTCTTTTTCTCCTACATCTGTTGCAGCGACCTCGTCTGCGAGAAAGATAGAGATTAGAGAGAGAGACCTCGGATATCCGGATTCCTTTCAGTTCACACGAATTTCATTTCATAATTCAATAATCAATTAAACTCTGACGATCTTCGCGGCCTTGACCCCCAGATTCCAATTATGAGTTGCGATCAAAATTTTTTACTTGTTTGTTTTCTCTCGTCGAGACAAATCAATAAGTCAAAAATGTTGGACGCAAAACAAACAAATGCAAAAAAAAAAAAATTCAAATAAAGACAAAAAAAAAAGTTACTTAATTTTTCAATCGAAACCCACCCTTAATTAGCAATAATTAATCATATTGATCATTTTCCCAATCTGGAGGTAATAATCACCAACAATTTAGAAGAGAAAATCAAGTAAAAAAAACCTCAAAACTCTGAACAGCTAAGTTTAAAAATTTATAAAATTTTAGCAGAATCTCCATTCAGTTCAATAATTTTAGTATACAGGGGTAATTTGGTCATTTTAGTATATAGGGGTATTATGGTAATTTTAGTAGGCAAGGGTAATTTGGTCATTTAAATGTACAAGGGTGATGTGGTCATTTCATTGTATATGGATATTTTAGTTTTTTTTAATTTTAATTAGGTTAATGGGCGGGTTGGGTTTGATTTTAAATAAATGGGTTGGATTAGGTTGGGTATAGATAATACTCATAACTAATTGGGTCTAAATGGGTTAATGACTCATTAAAGACTCAACTCACTTATACCTTACCCAATTTGACACAAACCCGCTTATTTGACACCCCTAGTTTCCTTGTTTCCCTCTTCCTAGTATCTCTATAATTTTGGTAACAGCAATGCTACAAACACACACAAACACTTACACATGCATTCACAATGGGGGTGGGAGAGCACCGAAATTCCAATTGTATTAAATGCTCAGCATTATTGCAGAAGTTTCTTTCCTATTCTCTCTCCAAAATCAGTTGTTTCCCATTGTGTCTTAGACTCTCAATTAACTGAAATAAGTTGTTTCTCTCTCTATTATCTATATGCATGTGTCAGACTTTGGGCTCGGTACGAATTCTATATGGTTACAAATAATCGATGGAGAATGGAAGGGGGCCGTGGACCGGCAAGGCGGCAATGGTGACTGATGCAACTACACGACAATGGTCACAATAGCATGTTTGGGTTTGCTCTGTTAAGTAGAAGATCAATTAGAAAAGATGAAGGAAAACCAAACCCACACACACATAAAAAAGGAGGAAAAGCAACAAGACAATTGTTTTGCCTTATTTTCTCTATCGAGGGCATAATGGCCAGTCCAGCCCATTTGTCGTGGCACTAAAGGATAGAGTTGTGGCATTATCACCAGCCATCATAAAAACCAAGTACGAACTCTTGATACCAGAAAAAAACAAAAAAAATTTGCTACCGGAAGTATGCGCATACAGGTTTGTTACATGCTAAAGTTATTTGAATACGGTTCTTTTTCTTTCGAAATTACTATTTTTATTTGAATACAGTTTCTAAAGGAATAAATCATACGGTTTTTTTGTTTTTTTCCCCAAAACATTGCATGCAAACTTTGGGGGTGAGAGAGAATCGTACAATGCATATATATGGAAAGACTCAAACCCTTCATTATGAAAATTTATTCCAAAAATTTTTCCATTCTAGCAAGTTCGATACTCTTCCAGAATTCTCCGGGCTACTAACATTAGGGTGGGATGAATTCCATTAGATTTTTCTCAATCTTTTTTTTTGAACGGAGGTTTTCTCCGTTTTTATTCTTTTTGCTTTGTTGAGAAGATATGGAAGGGTGAGAAATTGAAATTTCCTAAAAACAGGAGATCATTGGTAACATTTAACGATATTAGATTTAAGGAGTTAATGATGGAATATAGGTTAACTTCCGTTAGGAGGAAGCTAGGCAGAGTACAAGTAATTGTTTTGGCTCAACAAGTAAAGTGGCTCAATAAGTTAACAGTGGAATATAGTTAATTGTTTTGGCTCAATAAGTTAAGTGGCTTATTTTTTTGTTTGATTTGCATCAAATTTTTATGACTTATTGATTTGTCTCACAGAGAAGAATCGGAAAAGTAAAAAATTAGGATTGAAACTCATAATTGTTAGAAGAAAAACACAAATAAGCCAAAAAGACATAATTTTTGACTTATTTTTGTCTTTATTCAAAATTATGAGTTCTGACCATAAGTTTTGACACTTTTTCAAATCTTCTTGACGAGACGAATCAATAAGTCACAAAAGTTTGATGCAAAATTAAAAGAAAAATTGATTTTTTTTTTAAATAAAGACATAAAAATCATTTTAACTTATTGAACCCAAACAAGATTTGGGATTTTAAGGAGAAAGGGATATGGGCCAATGAATGGTTCCCATGAATCCTAGGTTTATAGAATCCTTGCTACCCGGAGGAAAACCGTGTTTCATGTGGTGTCGTGGGGAATACCGTTACGAATTTGTTTTCTTCGACTGTCAAAGTACAATTGAAGGGTTCAACGGGAAAAAAAATTACTGGGTTCATAATTTTTGTTTATAAAGTAGGAGTAGTATTGTTTCTTAATTATCTCAACCCACAACGCAATATGGATATGGAGGCTTAGCTATACAACAATTTGAAGAAAAAATCTTTCTAATTGGATCGATCGAGATGGCTAAATATTGACATTTTAAAGTAGGAGAAGGCTATAATACATGCTTCTTATTGGTTGTCTATCATATGCATCTCAAGAATGTCGTGATTCATAGAGAAAATGTTAAGAATCATGTTGCTGAAAAGTTACTATTTTAGTATAAAAATTACGAGATGCACCAAAATAGTATGATCTTATTGAAAATGTTACGAAATTTTATTGCTGAAATGTTACGAGTTTTAAAACAAAAGTTATGAAACACCAAAATATTATGAATGAACCATCCAATAGGTGAATATGGTACACATTTTTAAGGAATGTTGTTTATTGTAGAATTTCCCCTTTAATTATTGTGAATTGAATTACCCTTAAAATTGATTTGCTGAAACGATTCAAGTAATTGGTTTGTTTTGAAAATTTAGGTAATTAACTTTCTCAGTAATTTAGTAAATATGATAGATTTATTATTATTTTTAGCATAAATATTCTTTTATTATTTTGGCATTGCTTGTTACGCTTTTTTTTTCTTCTTTCTGTTGAAGTGTTTTTTTTGAAGGTGTCACTACTAAAATTAATTCTTAGCTTTGCCACCTCGAGCCATACTCCCACCTAGACCTGGGTAACGAGTCGTGTCGAGTCGTGTTCGTGTCGTGTCAGTCGGGTTCGTGTCACAAATCATCCAACCCTAACCCGACCCATTTAGAATTCGTGTTTCTCGAGTCGTGTCATTTTCGTGTTTCGTGTCAGAAATGCTCAACCCTAACCCGTTAACTTCGTGTCCGGTTCGTGTCGTGTTATCGTGTCTGTGGTCTAACTCTATATAGAATTATAGATATACCATATATTATGTATATATGTTCGTGAAAATGGGTGACACAGATTAGTAATCGTGTTAGTCGTGTCAATTTCGTGTGTCGCGTGTTCAACCCGAACCCGACCCATTTAGAATTCGTGTTCTCGAGTCGTGTCATTTTCGTGTTTCGTGTCAGAAATGTTCAACCCTAACCCGCTAACTTCGTGTCCGGTTCGTGTCGTGTTATCGTGTCTCGTGTCTGTTGCCCAGCTCTACTCCCACCGAAACCACACTACACGCGCGTTCGCCTTCAACGAATGATCTGTGCGAAACTTTGATTCCGCCCTTATTAAACTCAAACTCGGTGTTGTGGAGAATTAATTACTCATCATCGAAATTGAAATATGTATGGATGCAACCAAAAAAACTATGGATACATCATTTGGTGTACACCAAATATGAGAAACTTTTATGTATACTGGGGATATTAAGGGTACGTGTTGGTATCCCCTCCGATCTGTTTTTAATTTTTCTGCCATTTTCCATAACATTTGAATAATCGGCTGTGTTCATTTTATAGAGTTCGGCAATAATCCTAATTCTACCCAAAAGCGTGTTCATCGAACTTTAGAGATACATAATCGGCACATGTGAAAATTGCTAAACAAACAAAATTGAGTTCCGATTCGGTGTGGTTTTGTACCCAGTTTTGATTTTCTTTAATTTTCATATTTGCCGATCATGTATCTACTAAAGTTTGATGAATATGATTTTTGGTATGATTGAAGTTCTCACCGAACTCTATAAAATGAACGGAGCCAATCATTCAAATTTGATCATGAAATGGCCAAAAAATTGAAAACGGACCGGAGAGAATAATAATACCCTTAGTATCCTCGGTATATATAAAAGTTTCTCAATATGAGAAACATCAAGGGAAACATCAAGGTGCGGCATGTGTGGGAGCCCACACACTTTTTAATTGCAATAATTCTAACACCACACTCAACTACACATCTACACTCATAATAAGGGTGGGTTCCACACACATTCGATGTGTAGTGTATGCAGGCTTTATCCCCATTGTGAGTGTGTATGTGTATGTGTGTGATTGGATGTGTAATTGGGTGAGGTGGTAGAATGATCGTTTTAATTATCAAAAATGATACTCACACAACAATCTAAACACAACAACTTACACAACCTCTCACATGCATGTGGGCTCCACACACACTACTATGTGTGGGCCCCACATGTATGTGAGAGGTTGTGTAAGTTGTTGTGTCTGGATCACTGTGTGAGTAGCATTATCCTTTAATTATTTATGCAATTGCCATTGTGGCTGTAGAGTACGGAGTAGTATTAGCCATCAAATAAAGAGATGACCTATCCGAGATGACGTATTCCAAGACAAGTTGACGTGTATCACGTGATTCCAGTTACTCCCCAATGAGTGGTGTAGACACCCCATTCTGGACTGTCCAGATTAGTCCTTTTATTTCCTTTGTTGACCCAATGATGATAAAACGGTCGAGAACAGTTCAGAGTCGATGGAAGGATGTGAGCTTTGGGTGTTGGACCCTCCTTTTTCAAGCCATTTCAAGCCCACCTTCAAAGCCCACTTCAAACCCTTCAAATCTCGAGCCCAATGGGCCTCAACAAAGCCAGACCTTGCTTACGCCACCTTCTCATTGGCGTGCGCCAGGTACTTGACACGTGTCGATCATCGACCGTTGACTGAGTTTGACCTGGCGCACGGTAGGTCATAGGTGGCGTACGGATGGTATTGACCGGTCAAATCACCGCTTTTACAGCACGCGACCGAAGCTTTTACGGCTCCAGAGTACAGGGAACAGTACTCCCAATGATTATCTGCTGCTGGACCGTCCCTCACCCTCTCCTACACCTAGCCCCATGCATTTAATGCATGGGTGGCTACTCACTCAACCCAACCAGCCCTAACCAGCCCTCAACCCAGCTGATCAACCTCTGGTTTCAGTCCCTCTCTCCACCATAAATACCCCCCCCTTGCATTCATTTGCAAGGGGTTAACCACATTACTCTCTAAAGTCCATTCCATCTCTTCTCTCTTGTTCTTGCTCTCTTGTTAAAAGAGTGAGAGACAGAGCAGTTTCACACCCCCTTTCTCTACTGATTAGTGATAACACAGCCTCCATCTTCAACCACAAGCTCATCACCATCCTTTCTCTCTTGCACCAAAGGTATACCACCTTTGTGTCGCATTCTGTTTTCAGCTCCTGAGGGGAACCAGAAGGGTTCTGGCTAGTAACTGATACTAGTCCAGGCCCCTTTCTGGTAAAATAAATCAGTCGTGAGAATCAATACATGGCGCACGCCAGCTCACCTTAGCCGTACGCCACCCCTGGTTGTACGTGCACAGCTGGTGTGGGGATCATGTAGGGCTCATTTATTGTTCATTTCTTTTATGTCATCACCTCATAGCATGCTAAAAACCAGTCTACTGCTTTCTGTATTTTAGAACTGTTCAAATTTAGCTTTCAATACTTGTACTTTCTTTGTTCTCAAGGCCTCTGGGGCATGTCTGGTCATGTTCCAGAACCCAGATGATGTAAAGCCAAACACTGGTTCACATACAAAGCTGGCGTACGGTTCCCACAAGGTGGCGTACGGCTTGTTGTGTGAGGACCAGCGCCTGGCCCTTACATCCTAGTCTCAATCCTGGCCTCTTGTTTCTCCCCACTCTGTTTATGGGGTCTGTCTTGCTATTTCTCTGGCTACTGACCATCCCTTATATCTGTACATGTGAATAGTCCATATCATAGACTGCGTGGTTTGCCCTGGGTGTGCACTGGTCCTTTCCAGAGCCCAGAGGACTGAGAGTAGGAGCTGTAAGAAACTGATGTGTTAGTGTACGCCAGCCTGAAGGTGGCGTGCGCAGGGTGTGCTGGCGTGTTGTGGCTTGGCCATGGCGTGCCAGCATGTCGCCTGCTCAGGCACCCGACAGGCAGCGTACATCATCCCGTTAAGCTTCTGGCAGCGCTTGTTCTCAATCTATGTTCTTACATTCAATTCAATTCAAGCAAGCAAATCATCATCCATAAACATTTTGTCATATAAACCGCAACTTGTTACAGCTTTAATCCCTATTAACTGTTCCCCCGCCCTAATTGGCTAAAATTGGTTGAATGAGAGAAAAATGCAAATGTTTTGATAAAATGCCTGAGTAGAGACCGATCTCCGGATTGGGCGAGAGGGGTGCCATAAAACCCTTCCCCTCTCGTAACCTGGCTCCCGAACCTCAGATATCAAAGGTGACGACGGACCAGTCTACCCTTTTCAAATCAAATCAAACATTTTTCAAATCAAAGTAAAACGTAGCAAACGTTCTCGAGTTCGGTTCCTTGGGTGTTCTTCCGCTAAAACCCGAGTGGCGACTCTGAATCGAAGCGTTTCGCCGCGCTATTTTCCAAATGGGCCGCCCCCGAACAATATCTATTCCAAACCAAAATCGGGCGATTTTTCGGGGCGTGTGTCCACAGTGGCGACTCTGCTGGGGATCATTGCATTGATTAATATCTAGGCATTAATACATAAATGAACAATCTTCAAAAGCCTGGCAAAACAGTACGCTCCGCGCTGCTGAAGAACGGAATGGTAACGTAACAGGATCTCAGCATCCGACCAATCTGAACTGGGGCTTTGTTATTGTTCACTTGTGTAGTTTTGTCTAAATATTGATCAATAAAAGTGAGCCAAGCTTCAAAAGGCATTTTCAAAATTTCGCATTTCTCTCTCATTTAGTCGAACTTTGGCGTTCTTCATTTGCATCGATGTTGGATAAGCCCCGTTGAGGTATTTTGGGTAACCGGCACAGTTTACTGGAGCCCGGGGTCCTCGAATGCCCAACAACCTTGGACGATGATGAGTCGTAATACCGTTCGACCATTGCTTTGCTGCACGCATTGCAGTGGGAGGTATACCGCGGCTCTAGTCAGAGGAACCCCTTTCAGCCAAAACCCAGCCTCGTCATGCGTACAAAGCACTAGAACCTTTCAACCTAAGACAGGAACCTACAGGGTAGGATTACTTGCATCTAACCCCCATAAACTGTCTATGTGTTACTGCTTTCCTTATCGCATGCCTGTACATACATACATCCCGTTCTGCGTAGGAGCATGCTAGGGCGGCTTTTAGGTCTGTCTCGAGTTCATCTCATGATTGTTAGGACCCTGCCATGGACCGATGAAGAGTCGCGCATCTCGATGTTGCGCGTTATCAATTTCCAAAATCCTTGAGTCAAGCGAGACTTTCGGAAATCAGGACTGTTTAAGTCTATTGTCTAAACCTAGTCGAAGTTTCAAACAGAAAACCAGGAACAACGGAAAGCATATCGTGATACCCACGCCATCCAGGTTAAAGTGCTAATCACTTACACCATCAAGGCTCCGGCACAGTGCTGCTTACGCCACCTCAGGTTATGGTATCACGCCATCTGCGTCGAGTTGTTCCGACCTCCAAAGTTGAAACTTCGATAAAGGAGTAGTCAAAAGGCTTAGGTTGTCTTGACATCCTTTAGTATCCATCGACCCAAATGAGGATACACCGTCGAAAAAGAAATCCGAGGATTCTATGGCAGCGTCCTAACAGCATGAGTTGGACTCCCTCTAGTATTAGAGTCTAGGAGGACACCGACGACGTTGGCATGTTCATTTTTTTCTTTCAATTCTTTTCAAAATAGACTGTTGCAGGCTGTCATTGAGCCCATTTATTTTGCTGTTTAGCTGAGCCATGGGGAGCATCGAAATCAAGAGCCAAACCTGCTTGGGAACGTCCGTCGGGTCTGTTTGAGGGTCTGTTTGGGGAATTGTTTTTCTGCTCGTCACAACGGAAGCTCAGCTCTGCGTTCTGTCCAAGGAGGATTCGCCGCCGACCACTCCGCACGAATCTCCTCCGTCCTCTCCATCTCCACCCGTATCTCCGAAACCGATCAAGACAGAAACCCTAGACATGGCAGATATTCCTCCACCGAATCTCGCAACCCTCTTAGCCGATCTTCAGCACAACCTCGCCATCATGCAACAAAGAGCTGACCAGGCCGATACCGCCATGGCTAACCTGCAGGCTCTTATCAATGAAAGAGTCCCAGTCGCAAGGATAGAAGGCGACCGGGAAGGGCGCGAAAACCCAGCTGGGGATGACACCCCGGCCGAACAACCCGCTGCGAATCCCGAGATGGCTGCCCTGATCACCAAAATGGCTAAGCTGGAAGAATCAGTTGCCAAGTCCGAAAGAATCAGCGCCGGAGGGTTGGACATGGACCGTCTCTGCCCCTTTCCGAATGCACGGCTCCCGGAAAGGTTCAAAATGCCCGACTTTACAAAGTTCGATGGGACAGGCGATCCGAAGACACACCTGCTGGCTTATCACGGTGCAATGAAACTGCATGGGGTCGAAGAGGAGGCAATGGCCCAATTGTTCCCTCAAACTCTGGCTGGCCCAGCTTTCCAATGGTTCTTGTCTCTCGACGTTTCCAAGCGCAAAACATGGGAAGATATTGGTGCGGCCTTCTTCGCCCAGTACAGCTACAACTCCCAACTCAAAATGACCACCCGAGAGTTGGAATCCACCAAGATGAATCCGAAAGAGTCCTTTGCGGATTTTATCAAGCGTTGGAGGACCAAGGCTGCAGTTATGACCGATCGGCCGAGTGAGAAGGACCAGATCCGTATTATCTCCCGTAATCTACTGCCCGACTTTGCTAAAAATCTGGTGCTTGTCCAAGGGGGCCGATTGGGATACTTTCTTTGAATCCGGCCTTGCCATCGAAGAAGCTCTCCAAACTGGGGTTCTGCCGCGCAGCGACCCTCCTACCTCCTCCTCGGGATCCAAAGCCAAAACTCGCGCTTACTCAGGGAGCAGCGCTGCTCTGTTCGGCAATAACAGTTATGCCAATGCCACGACTGCCGGAAACAGTAATACTCAAGACTCCAACCACATTGCCGATGTCAACCAGGTCCAAGCCCCTCCAAAGCACCGAAACCGTAACCAGCCCCGGAACTTCACCAAATTTGAAGCTCCGCTCTCTCAAGTGCTAGAAAGGTTGGCCAAATCCGGTCACCTCAAACCGATGGATCCAACTCCACTGCCCCAAAATCTATCCCCCAGCCACAATCCGAATGTTTTCTGCGCCTATCACCAAATGCCCGGCCATCACACCGATTCCTGCTACCGCCTCCGCCACGCGATTCAGGATTTGGTGGACAACGGCACTCTCCCAACCCCTCCTAAGCCTAACGTCATCACCAACTCCATGCCGCAGCACAACGGCCACCCTCAAATCAACCTGATCAGCCTTACCTCCACTATAATCCAACCTAGCTCCACCATATTCAACCCCACTGACCATATAGCCCCAGAACATCACCCGAAACCCGTTGTGACCATCCCGGCAGAATTCAGTGTCAACATGCTGGCAGTTGGCTGGGATATGGAGGACAAAGCAAGGGAATGGGCAGAACTTGCTAACGACTGGAACGAGCAGTACTTCTTGGGATTCCCTCAGGCACCAGTTGTCGATCAAGCTCAGTTGGACCAATGGGAGGAGGATTGGAACGCGGCAAGGACGGATCCGCTCGATGGCCTGTCACTATTCATGCTCTTCTACCAGCCTGAACCTGCTGCAGCCGAAACTGAGGAGGAATACGTGTGGGACCCGGAGCCCGTTGCTGCTCAATTGGCCTGGGATCAGAACTTCCACATGGAAAAGGGGGACGATGATCAAAATTTAGGCGAACAGTTCTTGGATTGCTACAGCCAAGAAGAAATCATCCCTGATGTGCGTCGGCAGCTGGGGGAAGCATGGCCGCTATTTGACTCCATCTCCAACGCCGTGCATGCAGGCGACCCGACCGTCGACATTGTGCCTGTAGGAATGCCGCGTCCGTTAGTGCATCCTAGGGATGATTGCTCTATTATGGTATTGAATGCACCGCCCGATGACCTGTGGGACGTTGATGAGATCGTCGACCTTAACACGAGCCCGCTGCCTGCTGATTTCTGGGATGTCGATAAAGTGGTCGACGTTCAGGTCGGGGATGAAATCTGGACTGTCGACACTGCTTTGGTGGACGGAGGCCTTTGGGATGTACCGTTCGTCACTAATCCGGGGATACCATTCGAAGAAGCTGCCGCGCAGGATCCGGCCCCTTGGGAAGGACAAGTCATGAATGATTTGGAATGGGTTATGGCTTCAGACCAGGTTGCATCGATCGACAAGGGGAAACGCAAGCTAGAGGAAGTGCCCGCTGATTTCTGGGATTTTGTGGACACATCACCTTGGTGGGAGGTCGCTAATGTCACTAGGAGCGGCCGAGTCTTCCAACCACCCAATCTTTCGGCTGGAAGTTCGTCCAATCCCGGTAATGATCAAAGACCCACTGATCCCTCTGCACAGAAGAACACTCCAGCCATTCCTAGCGGGGCACCTGGAGAGGATGCTATCCTGAAACAGCTGGAAAGGATTCCTGCCGCCGTCTCGGTCTGGGGTCTGATATCATCATCAAAGGAGCATCGAGAAAGGCTGTCTGCAGCGCTGGCTCGTCTTACTGTACCAACGGACATCACCGCTGAAGCCATGGTTGCCCTAGTTTTGCCATTGCTTTCCAAGCATTCCGTCACTTTCACCGAGAAAGATCTGCCTGTCGATGGGACTGCTCACAACCGCCCGTTGCACATTACTCTCAAGTGCAGGGGACATTGGGTTCCAACCGTGTTGATCGATAACGGATCTGCAATCAACGTCTGCCCGATGAGGGTTGCTTACCGTCTGGGGCTCACAAAGGCTGACCTCACGCCTTCCAATCTGGCAGTCAAGGCCTATGACAACACGCGCCGCGTAGTCGAGGGGACTCTCATGCTGAAACTGGATGCCGAGGGTTTCGAAATGGACGTAGAATTCCATGTGATTGACATCCCTGCCACCTTCAACCTGCTATTGGGGAGGCCGTGGCTGCACAGAGCGGACATCATGGCTGTACCATCGACTCTCCACCAGAAGGTCATGCTGGGGCTTCCTACCGGGACTCTAACCATCTGCGGAGACTCTGGGATCCGCCCGCTCAAGGACGATGGGACGCCTGTTTTGGGGATCATGCACGGAGAAGAAGACTCAGACTTTGGAGGATTTGCTTTCGACACTTCTGGCTCAGTCCTGTCCATTGTCATGGACGACGACTTCATAATCAGCTCTACTGCCCTCGAAATCATGAGGAAGATGTCGTTCATGCCTGGCTTAGGGCTCGGGATCAACCAGCAAGGGATCGCTGAGTTCCCTGTCTTTCCCTTTACTGAAGGCCGTTTCGGCCTGGGATACACTCCCCCTACCAAAAAGGCCAAATTAGGGAAAGACACGGGAAAACCTCGGACCCTTTATGGTAACCCCGACAGCTATTTCGTCCGTGAAGGAGGAGGCGTTGCTTATCTGGGGCAGCCAGAACCGTTTTGGGATCAAGTGACTAGGACTTGGCTTCCGGGTTTCGAGATCTTCGCTGCCGACACCTGGTCTGATGACGAAGAGGAACTTGCAAAGGAAGAGCTGGCTGCAAAGGAGTTCAAGAAGCAGTTGGTCGCAATCGAGGAAAGGGCAGACTGGCTGGTTGTTTTTGATCAAGGGGGTCTAGGGGAGCTGTTCTCCCAAGTGGGTTTGGTTGGCAAGGAAGATGAGGCTGAAGTGCTGATGCTTGGGCCCGACTCTCCAGATCTTCTCAGCGATCCAACCTCCCTCATCGTCGAAGCAAAGGGTAGTCTCAATAACTGCATTTTCACTCCCCGTCTAACTTGCATTGATGATGTATCTGAATCTGACACAGAGTCTGTCGAGTCTAAGTCTAGCTCAGAGTCGGAGTTTGTGCCTCTCGGCCCTCCACGTCATAGCTTTTACTTTGAGTTCGAGTCGACTGTACTTGGCAACCCCTCTGGGTTTTGTGAAATGAACGATCCTGCTTCCGATTACTTTGCTGACTTTTACATAAACTGTGTCGACCCCGACGATGAAGGAATCGACTTTGACGGGAACATCCCGGCCGAGTTGCGTTCCCTCATCGAAAGGGAAGACGAAAGGCATGCTCAGCCTCTAAAAGAAGAAGTAATTTCAATAAATTTGAAAGATGAGGATGACCCCCGCATGATACAAATCGGTTCAAACTTATCCCCGGAAAATCACGCTGGTACCATCGAGGCGCTCAAAGAATACTTCGAAGTTTTCGCCTGGTCTCACGCCGACATGCCTGGCATCGATCCCGAAATAGTACAGCACCGCATTCCGTTAATGCCAGGGGCAGTTCCTGTCAAGCAGAAGCTCCGCAGAATGAGGCCGGATTGGGTTCAGAAGATCAAAGAAGAGGTCACCAAGCAGATTGACGCAGGATTCCTGAGGGTTGCTGAATACCCCCAATGGGTTGCCAACATCGTACCTGTACCCAAGAAGGATGGAAGGATCCGGGTTTGTGTCGATTTTAGGGATTTGAACAAGGCAAGCCCCAAAGATAGTTTTCCCTTGCCTCACATCGATGTGCTTGTGGATAACACGGCGGGGCATGCCTTGCTCTCCTTTGTCGACGGGTTCGCAGGATACAATCAGATCTTCATGGCCCCAGAGGATCAGGAGAAGACAACATTCGTCACGGAATGGGGAACCTACTGTTACGTGAAAATGCCTTTTGGACTCAAGAATGCCGGGTGCACCTTCCAAAGGGCCCAAACAACCCTGTTCCATGACTTCATCCACAAGACGGTCGAGGTGTACGTCGACACACGACATGATCGTAAAGGCAAAAGAGGAAAAGGACTATCTCCCTTCGCTCAGGCAGTTTCTCGAAAGGCTCCGGAAGTACAATGTGCGTCTCAACCCACAGAAGTGCACATTCGGGGTTACAGCAGGCAAAATGTTGGGATTTCTAATCACCAAGAGAGGAATCGAGGTCGACCCATCTAAGATCAAAGCAATTCTCGAAATGGAGCCCCCGCAATCTGAAACGGGAGTACGGAGTTTTCTGGGAAAGGTTCAGTTTATCAGTCGGTTCATCGCTAAACTGACTCCGACTTGCGAACCGTTGTTCCGTCTACTCAAGAAGAATGCCCCGTTCGAGTGGACAGACAGGTGTCAGGCTGCTTTTGAATCAATTCAGAGATATCTGCAGAACCCTCCGGTCTTAATGCCGCCTACGCCTGGACAACCGTTGATTTTGTACTTGTCTGTAACTCCGACAGCAATGGGGTGTCTGCTAGCACAGGAAGGGGAAAACAGAGTCGAAAAGGCCATCTACTATCTGAGCAAGAAAATGGTGGGAAGTGAGGAACGATATACCCCTTTGGAGAAGACATGCTGGGCGCTAGTTTGGGCTACCAAAAAGCTTAGACACTACATGCTAGCCTATTCGGTGAAGCTGATTTCTCGAATGGACCCCATCAAATACCTGTTCGAGAAGCCAGCGCTCACCCATAAGCTAGCACGTTGGTTGCTTCTGCTGGCTGAGTTCGATCTCCAGCATGTCACGAGGAAGTCAGTGAAGGGCCGCGCCGTGGCAGAATTCTTGGCAGATCACCCAGTTGACGGGCCAGAGGATGTGAATTTCAACTTCCCAGACGAGGATGTACTGACCGTAACTGAAGAGTATGGACACTGTATTTCGACGGGGCTGCTAATCAGAAAGGGTTCGGAATCGGGGTGCTGCTGATCACGCCCTCCGGTGCTCATATTCCGCTCGCATTCAAACTGAATTTCGATGTTACTAACAAATCAAGTGAGTATGAGGCCTGCATCGTCGGAATGGAGGCAGCAATTGCATTGGGAGTTGAGAAGCTCGAGGTGTATCGGAGATTCGAACTTGGTGGTATCCCAGCCAACGGAGAGTGGAAGGTTCGCGAGGAAAAGCTGAGCCTTATCACCAAGACTTGGAGGAAACTGATTCCTCGCTTTCAATAAGGTGACTTTCACCCACGTCCCTCGCTTGAGGAATCAGTTCGCCGATGCCTTGGCGACTTGGCTTCAATGATCGAACTTCCGACAGGGGTCAAAATGCGGCCAATTGTGATCGAACAAAGGGACCTGCCTGCTTATGAATACATCAACGCCATCGATGATGCGATGATGGCTACCCTGGTACCATGACATCTGGAATTTTGTGGAGCGCAGGGAGTTTCCCGCTGGGGCTACAAGGAAAGATCGAATCGCCCTGCAACGTTTGGCTGCTCAGTACATTATCTGCGGGGGAAAGTTGTATCGAAGGTCTCACTGCGGGATGCACAAGCTGTGTGTGAACGGTGCCGAAGGGACACGGATAATGGAGGAGATTCACGAAGGAGTCTGCGGTCCTCACATGAGCGGCGTCATGCTCGCAAGAAAAATCCTCAGGCAGGGTTATTATTGGTCTACCATGGAATCTCAATGCATTGACTATGTGCGACGTTGCTATAAATGTCAAATCCATGCTAACCTGCAGCATGTTCCTCCAACTGAACTTTTTGGTATGACCTCGCCTTGGCCTTTCTCAGTATGGGGAATCGACGTTATCGGGATGATCAACCCCTCTGCTTCGAACGGCCACAAGTTTATATTAGTAGCCATCGACTACTTCACCAAATGGGTCGAGGCTGAATCTTACAAGACCCTGACAACCGTTCAAGTTGCACAGTTCATTCGGAAGAACATCATCTACCGGTACGGCGTACCTCAGGCCTTTGTATCAGACAATGGAAGCCACTTCAAGGGTAGAGTTTTGGAGCTATTCGAGGAATTCGGGATCAAGATCCATCATTCAACGGCCTACCGGCCGCAGACGAACGGGGCGTCGAGGCTGCAAATAAGAACATCGAAGATTCATCAAGAAGACTGCCGAGTCTGCAAGGGATTGGCACGAGTTGCTACCGTTGGCCCTCTGGGGGTACCACACTTCGATTCGTACTTCTACGGGCGCAACTCCGTTCTCTTTAGTCTACGGAATGGAAGCTGTACTCCCCATCGAGCTTGAGATTCCGTCTCTGAGAGTCATGGCTGAAAGTGGGCTCGAGGAAGCTGAATGGTTGAGTGGAAGGTTTGTCGAGCTCATGTTGTTCGATGAAAGGAGGCTCCGTGCTCTGTATCATGTTCAAGGGTATCAGCGTCGAATCGCCCGGGCATTCAATAAGAAAGTGAAGTCGAGAGGTCTGGTCGAAGGGGATATGGTTACGAAGGAGATCCGGGCTCCAGTGTTCGATCCTCGTGGGAAATTCCGGCCAAAGCGTTCTGGGCCGTACATCATCAAGACCATCCTATCTGGGGGTGCTGCCAAGCTCATCGACCTCGACGGCAATGAATTCAGTACCCTGGTCAACCTGGATCAGCTCAAGCGCTACTATCCCTGAGAGATGCTCGTTGGATCAAACCACAAGGGTGGGCGATTCCAAGCAAAAGTTAGAGCAGCCTGCTAGACCGAAAACCTAAGGAGGCGGTTTAGGCAAAAATAAATAGGCAAAATCAAAAAGCTCGCTAGACCGAAAACCTGTTAAGGCGGTTCTAGGCAAAAGTTAGAGCGTAAAAGGAGAGGTAAAATACACGAGTGAACCTTGCCTGAACTACGTTCTGACCTGATTCCTGCAAAGGGATACGTAGGCAGTCTCACAATGAGACCGGTCATATCCTATCGAGCTGATCCACGGTCTGTCATTCTGGTTTGTACCAAGGCGGAAATAGTTCAAAGACTCAAAGGGCAGGCTGGAGTTACTGGAATTCAAAAGGGGGAAACCCTTCATCTTTCATCTTTATTTCGCAAAATACTATTTCTAATACACAAGCTGAGCATAAAAGCCTTAAAAGAAATGAAGCATGAAAAAACAGAACAAAATGCTTGAGAAGCCTAACGGCTCACAGCTTATTCTAAGTACAGCAAAGTAGTTGGAGTCACCCCATGTTTGTTCTTGCATGCACATCTGCTCTCAGCCACTGTCTGTAGCGATTCTTTAGCCGAGGGTTGAAATCTGGCATCTCCGCCTGGAGAATCCTCAGGCCCCAGCGCCTCTGATAACCGCCCAGCGTCTGAGCATTGAAAGTTGGGAAGACGGAAGCCCCCGGTACTGATTCGGGTATTCTCCTGTGAAGCGCCCAGTTGGCGAAGGATCCGTCCAGGGATATAGAACGTGAAGCTGGTCAGCCCCGCAATGACCACCTGTCAAAGCCGTCAGAATGGAGGGTCATGTCTGCAAGGTCTAGCCACGGACACCTCCAAGCAATTTCATCGGGCTGCATTTCCAGCATGAACTCGTACCAGCCCTCCACATCCAAGTCGGGATACCGCATTTCCCTCTGATGAACCCGTTTCGGAAACAGGTTCCAGCCCGCTGCCGGTGGATGCAAAAGGCTCAGCTTGTCGACAACCACAGCTGCATGAGCGATAAAACAAGTAAGTAGCCAGATAAAGCCTGAGCGAAAAGACAAGTAAGAACTAGGAAGCAGCCTAAGCCGAGAGTCGAGGTAAAACGAGAATGTGCGAAAACCAGAAAAAGGTGAGCTGAGTGAGTTTACCTGAAGCAAAAGTGGGCTCCCGCTGAAAACGGCGATTGACCCGTACTCACTAGATCCAAGACCCAGGAGTGTCTCAGCCAGGACCATGGGAATCACATTCTTCCGGTCCCCCATTTGAGCGGCCACGCTCACCAAGAAGAGCTGACCCGCCCGTCAGCCGGAACGAACAGATAAGCCGCAAGCAGGCAGATAACCAGGGCAAAGCGCCGACGTGCTTGAGCTTCGTCGCTATTTGGGCTGTTCAAGTCAATATCCGGGCTGTACATTTCAACCAGCCGGATAATGTTCACCTGGCCACCATCCAGGATCGTGTTCGCCAGACCCGGAGGAAATGCCAAGCGAGCTGGCCAACAGCTTTGGCATGCTCACTTGATAGGAGGAACGACGAGCGTCGGGGATGCGTAAGTGCGGAGGTACGCCTGAAATTCCTCACGGTCGGGCACATCTCATCATCACCGAAACGGAAGACATGGACGTCCGGGTCCCAGAACCTCAGGGCGGCCCACAGCAGTGCCGGGCGGATCGGCACATGTCGAAGAAACGAAAGAAGAAAGCCCGTGGTATTGGAAGTTGAGCCAATCAACGCCCAAAAAGGACACTAGCCAGGGCTTGAGCAGTGTTGGGAGGGGATTATCCATGGAAAAGCAGTGTGTATGCAAAGAAAAGGGGAGTAATTGGTGCTGAGAATACCCTGAAGAAAGCACCCCAGCTTATAGGCTTCAAAGTGACGTTGTAGAATGCTTGGAGCATGGAACCAAATGGCTAGCCTCCAAGAGAGTATTATGCCAAGTACCCTGCCTCCCTGAACTCTCAGAAACCGTGGGGAAACCGTGTGGGGATGAAAACAAAATGGCCCCTGAAAAAGGACAGTCGGTCAGTCAAGTGGACCTGACTCACAGTAACTTGGCGTACGCCACCCCACAGCTGGCGTACACATGGTTTTTACCAACCTGGCGTACGGGCTCAAAGACCTGGCGTACGGTACGTCTGTGCACCAGAAAACCAGTTTCCAGCAGCAGCTGCCCTCGCGTGGTCGTTTTCAAATCCAAGGATTGTTTTTGGTCTTTTCTGATGCCTACAAGTTTTCAAACATCATTTGGGACTGCTCAAAGCATTGGATTCCTAAAGCCGCGTCCTGTCTAAGATTTTGGACCCCGGGAGGCCGTTGTCCGAACTACAAATCGAGGATACGGAGGGGTCAAATTCGTTTTGTGGGGTCTTGCCATTTTTTTGTTACACGTACACGTCACATAGGACTTGTGTGCTGTACGGGGGGGGTATGTAAACGT